>JAZHYW010003198.1:0-42046 GCA_037355805.1 Ixodes ricinus
CACGTTGAGTAATGAGTAATTCGTTCAAAAATCATGCAGGTTGTAAAAAACGTGTTTAAGTTCGGTTATGCAACATGTCGCAAGCCGGCCTCGAAAACGCATCAGCCGAAGCGACGAACGCAGCATTGCCGGCTATCGAAGCATCGGGATGCTTTGAGGCCTGCCTAGAAAGATCCGTGAAAACCATCCGCGGAAAGAAACGTAATCTCGGGAACAGAGAGGCTCAAATACAATTGCAGCAAATGGGGGACGGGGCAGACAGAACGCCGAGCACACCGTTAACTCCTTTGCCATTTTTTCCTGGTCGATGGCATTACGGCTTCCCTGTTGTCGCCGAGATTTTGTATTTATTTTAGGGTCTTGATAATAGTTATCACCACAAATACAGTTATAGGTGTATTACTCCTTATAAACAGTTAAAATGGATATAAAAGCGTTATGCCCTCGATCTGAACGTGACATTGCAGTTGGTTTCGTTTTGGCTTTAGCCTTCAACTGCCTGTGAAGGTGCCGCCGCTTCCCATGCAACCTCACCAGAATTTACGGCGCTCCGGGGTGGCCAGTGTTGCCATCTGGCGGTCATGCTGGGTTCGTGACTGCTAAACGTGGCCACGGCTGCTGCCGATGTGCAGCCTGGAAGCAGGGGCCAGTTTGCTTTCGTTTGTTTTGTATAGGTCGGAGCAAATCTGGCAGCAACGCACGCTGTTTTTTGCTTCGACGGAAACCAGCAACAACGCGTTGTTTCGCTTCGACGAGCCATAAGCTCCGCTGTTTGCGAACACATGCTTGAGACGTAGCCGGAGAAATTCACCCTGTGATGTTCCCGGAAGACTGGAAAGTGTCATTCGTAATCGTCGTGTGTGCTTCGAAAGCGAAGAGAGTCGCAGGATCTGAAGTGCGCGACTACAAACCAAGGGACTACGACAGCGCTGCGTTGAGTGCGGCGATCTCGTTCTGTTTGGTGCAACACGGCGATGCAGTAGAGCTGGAAACGTTCGTGGTGTGTGTTGTGCCCAGAGTAAGCTTTATGCTGGAGCCACTAAAATTGGTTGTTGTGGCGTTGAGTTCTTTGAGTTCAGTTCCGTCGTCGTCAATGATCCAGTCCAGCTGGGGCGAGCGTCTTAAAGTAAATCTTCCTTGGTTCGTTTAAAAATGTGGAAGTATCCCGACCGATAGCGTGAGTAAAAGCTGCGGGTATTTTCAACAAAATTACGTCGTTTTAATTGAACAATGGACTCCGGATTGTTGTCCTAAATCTGCCGTTTTTATGCTTCGTGTTGGACTGCGTTTGCACAGCGGCGATGTTTACTGGCAGCGCACCGCTCAGTAGATGATTAAGGTCCTGCAAGCGACCGGTTATTGCAGAATTTCAGGAAAAACAAGTACGCCTGATATTTTCCTGTATATCTCGTGTGAATTTGTTGCGCACATCATGCGGTGTGAATAAGTGGGGGCAAGATTTCCTACCTGCCTACAGATGCATGAACTGAGACCATTTTCACCGTTGTGAATATTAGTGCTTTCACTATTTTGGGAAGAGGCGTTAGATTGCATTTATTATGGGTATAACGTCGCCGAGGCTAGAAGTCGGGAGAAAGGGTAAACACCACAACTGTCTCTTTCTCTCTGGCACTGCCCCTGGTTCCTAAAGTTTTCAGTTTCGGTAGGCAATGGCATGCCTGCCATGTAGGTACAAACTGGCTCCCGTGGTAAAGGCAGGAGAGTCAGGACGATTTGCGCTTTTCACTGGAAGTGACAGTGTACTTTTTGAGAGTATGGGAATATGCAAGCGATTTTATTTACCTCCCGTTGTTTGCGTCTCTCCAGCAAAGGAATAGATGATGCAGGCGCGTCCTGAAATAAAATTTGATAACAGTGCGTTTCAGCCAGTGGTCCGTGTAGTTGTATTTTACCTGCTTCCTGCAACGCAGTAATGTCACTGACGAGGTGGAACGGTCACGGTTTGTGCTAATACCGGTTGACCGTCACATCGCCACATCGGCACCAAAGTCGCAGGTATTGATGCTCAAACGCTTTACCATCCCGCGGCTTGTCGCCAGCTGCTCCCCTGCTGCTCAACGGTGAGGACACGGCGGTGACCTTTGAAGTAAATGTAAGTCCTCGTTCATCCAGTTATCCGGTGTCAAAGTGTGGAAGATGTCTAACGTGTACTGAGGCCGGGAACTGCGAGCGTTTGCTTTATAGCGGGCAGAGCAACGGAATGGCGCGCACCCGTACTCAATAATACGGAAGCAATATGTTTCGACAGGTCGAGTACGTCTGGGGATGGCGAGACGGTGTGCACTGTTTGCTTGCTGCACGGTATCAAGTGGTACCCGGAAACGGACGTAAAGAAGGAGCTCGCGATTCGGCATAATGCTTATATTTACGGGCCGATAGTGCCGATTCGGGGCGGTGGCGGTGTATAAAAAGACGCATCAGCGCCAGACCAGTGATCACAGGCAACACCAGTCGCTCAGAGCCCTACGCTCACTCCTTGCTGACACAATATGTAATTTCATCACTTACAAAGTGAAAGGCGTCTGCTCCCGTACTGCAACTAGCAGAGTGAAGTGTTGAGCGGATGTCCTTCAAAGAATATAAAACGCACTTTTGCTGATCATTGTCATTTATTGTGAATACATAATGATAAAATCCCCAATAACTTATTTTTCTATCTGATTCCAGCTAGCCGGACTGCTCATAGCACTGGCTAAACGAAGCGCTAAATGGCGAACTTTTTCGCAGCCGGTTTAATATTTAGGTTAATACATCGTTATCTTTTGCAAGTTAAGATTGCCGTTTTACTCCATGTTTTAAGTGCAAACGGAATTTTACGCGGCTGTCCTTTCCGCCGTGTTTTGTGTGTTCTTCTATAAATCTGTAACAGTCAGCGACCAAAGAGGCTCACCCGCACACGTCAAGCTTACTATGCCTCGCGGTGGAAATGAGCGTGCCGAATAGGAAGTGTCGGGGAGTATTGTCGTTGTAGTGAGTGTGATTGTATATATGTCTGTGTCGGTGCTGTATAATATGTGGTTCTTCTGATGTCTGTATGATGTATGTGTACTGCTACGCGCGATCATTCCTAGAGTACAAATAATTATTTTTTTACAGAAGCTGCTAGACATCTCACTAGGTGGCGCAAGGTACCTGCATTGTTTCCGAGATAGTTACTTGAGTTATATGTCCACGTAAGTTTGGCATCTCGTTTGTCTGTACTAGCGGTTGCGTTGTATTAGTGGTTGGAGCTACCAACGTCCCTACTCTAGGTGTACGAGTTGTTGCATTATTCAGATATTTCCTTGGTCGAGTCATTTATCTACTTGAAGTTCAGCGTTTGTTCATCTCTATCCAGGGGGAAGCTGCCGCCGCTTCCCATGCAACCTCCTCAGAATTTACGGCTCTCCATGCTGGCCGCCATGAGAAAACTCGGTACCAGTGTTGCTGCATCTGTAGGTCATCTTTAAGTTAAAGCTGACGGAGAAAATCTGGCAACGGGGCAACGCCGATGTACGCTGGAAGCTAGAGCCGGTTTGCTTTCGTTGTTTTTGTATGGTCGGAGCAAGTCTGGCAACAACGCACGTTGTTTTGCTTCGACGGGAAGCCAGCAACAACGCACGTTGTTTCGCTTCGCCGGGAAGCCAGAAGCTCCGCTGTTTGCGAACACATGTAGCGAGGATGTGACCGGAGAAGTGCCCCTGTGATGTTCCCGGAAGACGGAAAGTGTCATTCGTAATCGTCGTGTGTGCTTTGGAAGCGAAGGAGTCGCCGGATCCACGAGTGCGCGACCATAAGCCAAGGTTCAGGACAGCGCTGCGTTGACTGCGGCGATCTCGTTCTGTTTGGTGCAACACGGCGATGCGACAAAGAGCTGAAACGTTCGTGGTGTGTGTGCGGTGCTTGAGGTAGAAAGCCACATTAACCCGGAGCGCAAATTGGTTGTTGTGGCGTTGAGTTTAACGGGTTCAGTTCCGTCGTCGTCAGCTGATCCAGTCCAGCTGGGGCGAGCGTCTTTAAAAGTAAATCTTCCTTCGTTCCGTTTCAAAACGTCGAAGATTCCCGACGCATACCGTGAGTAAAAAGGTGCGGGCGTTTTCAACAAAATTACGTCGTTTTAATTGAACAATGGACTCCGGATTGTTGTCCTAAATCTGCCGTTTTTATGCTTCGCGTTGTTGGACTGCGTTTCCGCAGCGACGTGTTTGCACAGCGACGCGCACCGCTCGAGTAGATGATTCGGTCCTGCAAACGACCGGTTATACATAATTTCAGGGAAACTTAAGTTATCACCGATATTTAAATTTTCCTGTAGATCTCGTGTGAGTTTGTTGCGCTCATCATGCGGTGTGAATAAATTTGGGCAAGATTTCCTACCTGCCCACAGACGCATGAACTGAGACCATTTTTTACGTAGTGAACATAGTGCTTTTTATTTGTTTTTGGAGGAGGCGTTGGTGCATTTAATATGGTACAATCACTTGAAAGTTCAGAAATAGGGAGAGCGAGCAAGCTTTCCCAACTTCGTCTCTCTTCTCTCTGGCATTGCCCTTAGTTTCAAATTTCAGTACACATACCTACTAGCAGGTACAAACTGCTCTAAAGCAGGTAAAAGTCTGGGAAGTCAGGACGGTGCGGACTCCGTGTTTCGCGCTTTTCGCAAGGTGAGTGGGGAAGTGCTTTTGCGAGGCGTGCGGAATACGCAGACGATTTTGTTATACCCGTCGTTTGCGCGTCTCCTGTATTTCATTTATTTCGGCTCGGGAGAGACGGGGGTGCCGCAGATAGGCCGAAGGCCCATACCGGGTGGCCTGCAACTCAGTGGCGTCACAAGGGGGAGCGGGGGGGGGGGGGGGGGGCGGTCCGCCCCGGGTGCAGCGCTCAGGGGGGGAGTCGCGGCGGGCTATGCGAGGGCGGGGGGGGGGGGGTGTTGCGGTGGGCTACCAGAAAGCGGGGGGGGGGGGGGGGGTGTCGCGGCAGGCTACCGCCCCGGGTGCCGCTGACTCTCGTGACGCCACTGCTGCAACACCCAAACTAATATTTAAAAAAATTAAAAAAGGGTGGGGGGGGGGGATAAGATGATCTACAAAGGCGCAATCACAAGCCAAGATTTGCGATAGCTATGCGTTTGCTCTGGTGGGCCGTGTGGTTGTATTTTACCCTGCTCTGGAACGTTTACCCTGGAACGTTCACGGTTTGTGCCGGGCTCACGGTCTCCGAAACCGAAACCAGATCAGCGAGATAACTGCCTTGTGTACTCCGAAATGACGGAAGCAATAAGTTGTCGAAAGCCCGTTTTTAAGGTTTCGAACCTAGTAAACAAAATTAATATAATTAAACTTAGTTGTTTGTTTGCAGGCGGACATATGTAACACAACAATACATTCTCTTTCCCAAACTAAAAGATAGTAACACTCAGTCCGCCGTGTATGGCAGCAGCTTCTTCGCTGCTGGCAACGTAAGCGGTTTTCTAATGGCCGCCACCGCGGTGAGCCGCGTTCCCTTTCCCTCTTTCCCCCTGTCTCTATCTGTCTAGCAATCCCGTCGCAGCTACCGTCGCCGCTGACGCACGTACTTTCGCACGTAGCGACGTCGGCTGCTCTAACGCAGCGATGAAGTTTATGCAAGTTTCGTCCGCTTAAAAGCCGACGACAGAGTAGGCATATGGAAGTTGCGCAGGATATCGGAGCGTAAAGGTGAGCGAGGCCGGGGCTACGGTGGGTACCAGCGGGGCGGCGCCGTCCTCCGTAGCCGTTCTCCGTTAGTCACCTCGTCCTTGCTCTACTAGACATGATGCTAGCGATTGGAGACTGTATTTACTGCGCATAAAAAACATCGAACGAGAGCAAGCGTGTCCTGTGTGCTCTCACCGCTTCGCCTGTTCTCGGCTGCTGGCCGCCATGTTTTATAATAAACACGCTATGCCCTGTTTCGTGGAAGGCAGACACGGTGTATCGTGTTAAGTTTACACGGCACCTCATGTGTAAACGAATAACGCAGATGGCTGCGTGTAAAACGAACACGTTTCGACGTGTCCGCTATGGGACAACGGTTTACACGCTTGGACGTGTTATTTTTGCTAACAGTGTAGCCTCCTCTATACTCACAAAGCCTGGCAGTTCGATGACAGAGCCATAAAGTGGCCGGTCGCAGATTTGGAGCGCGAGGACGTGGTAGGACAGAGCATTTCTCGGAAAGTCTAGTATTCAGCGCACAGCTTTTGCAGCGGCGAGGACCCAAAACATAGTTTTCAAACCGGACGAGAAAAGAAGCGGTAGCCCGAGGAACGGGAGAAGCACGAGCGCACATTCCATCGCTCGGGAGAAGTGTGTTTCGGCGTCTCGCCGCAGCGGGGCGCCCGTTACAAGACTGTTGTCTGCCGCTCGACCTTTTATCTTTCGACGGCCGCGTCTCGTGGCGATCTGCCAGGCTTTGTCAGTATAGAGGAGTTTGTGCCTGTAACCCTCGCGAGATGCGAGGGATCTCCCTGAGTGCACCCTTGTTGATTTGGAGCCGCTGGAGCGCTCGCGAACGCGACGACACACGACCCGCCCGGTCTATCCGCAAATAAACTCATCCACTCGTAAATCATAAGGGCACATCGCAGGTGACGACTGCCCCACTTGATATTAAGCGCACATGTCCCGCTGACTCTCGACCTAGGCAGACGGGGCTGTGTGAACCAGCGTTTAGACGTTCTTCTAGACATATGTGTATATCGTGCATATGCACGACGTGCGGCGCAAATGCGGCGTGTCCCCCCCCCCCTCCCCCTCCCCCAATATATTAACAGTGCTGGTTTCACCACAAAAATAAACTACGCATTGCGGAAGGCTCATAACCTTGCCAAATGTAGTGCTAATGATCGGAACCAAGGGGGTCCCTTTGCGTGGCGCCTGTTAGAGGTCGCGCGCTCCGCATTAATACTCGCTATCATCATCATTGACGGCGTGGTTCTGGCCTTTCTTACGGATAAAAGCAGCAGACAACTTTCAAATTGTTTCTGCTGCTGTTGGTAGTCACATTTTTACTTTTTACTGGGGAAAGGGTAAAAAATAACTCAAAATTATGCTGAACCTCGAGAGGAGTCGGGACTCAAAAGCAGCCACGGTGCAGTAAAAGACGAAAACGCGTGGATTAATGCGCCGGCAGCGCCACCTAGTTGCAAAAAAATCGGACACGGTTTCGGACCCCCTCCCATGTACAGCGTTTATAGGAAGTTCCATAACTGAGTTGATCTAGTAACGGTGATCGGAACCAGGTGCCGAAGATTAAAACTTAACCTTATCTCGTTCAAACGCTATAGGTGAGTTTCTGACACTTTCAATGGGAATATATTGGGCCCGTTTTCGTCCGACTTCTGTAACTGGCGCAATTCAGCTCTATGTATTTGAGAGTTTTGTCGGCCGGCTGCCACTTTGCCATTGAAACTTTAAGATAATCGCCTATAAATTTTGAAAGATATAACGGTCAGTGCTGAATTGTTTTCCAGCTGATTCGGACCACTACCGTTTTGGGCGGAAAGTGAGGGTTCGGCGGTGCATAAATCATTTTTGCGGTGGAATCAAAAAAATATAAATACAGTACGTTTTGGGGGGGACACCCTGTATATACAAAAATGTTTTGCTTATCCTGTGCGACGAACACTCACGTGCTAATCTACGAAGAGGGCTTGCCAGGCTCTTCCAGCTTGGCGCTCTGTGCAGCGGGCGCTTTCCACAGCTCGCAGCTGTCCAAGGTCTATAGTTGAGATTTTCACTGGTGCTGCCCTATTTGTTTAGGGCGGTCTCTGGTTGCCCGAATCAAAAGTATTATCACAAACAAAATTTAAAAAAAAACTAACATCGCTTCATTGTTTCGGTTTTTCACGTTTGCTCTCTTTAGTGTCAGTTTTGCCACAAGCCAGCACGTCACGGCTTTGCTCTAGGGCACAACGAAAGCTGCGGGAGCAAGATCACAAAAGGTACAGGGTCTGATCACGCCGCACGAAACGTGCAATAGAATCAGCAACCGAATTTGTGAATTCGGACTCACAGCCCACGGTACGGTTCACAGCAATGGTGGGATTTAGCACTGCAGGTCCGCGGAGCCATGACTTTTTCTGTTATGATGTCAATGTCATGAGGTACGTATATATTCCTAGTCCACGAACCTCATTCCCGAAACTTGTTCGTCGTAGATTACACGTTCACACGTTACGTCCGGTTTGTTAAGCTTCAAGGAATGTGCTGATGTTCATCATCGCCTTGTAGCCATTCTACCCAACCCTTAAGTCCAATACCCAGTCCCTTTGCTGTACCAGGGCGAGACACCCTTGTTGAGGAGCGGACCTGAAAACACATAGACAAATCTTAAACAAACGCAAAATCTACAAAGAAAGGTAATTTGAATTATATTCCACGCTCCGTAAACAGTCATTTGAAGCCTCTGTTTAATAAATTTAATATAGTACAAATCCTCAGTCATTATGACTACAAATACGCTGTCCCTTACCAAAACAAAATATTTTCAAAACAATTGAAATATTTATTCAACGATACTGAATCTTTAGTGGAGGAAATAGGTTCATAAAACCCGCAGTATAGAAAAATGGATAGTGCCGCACACCAGAACAAACTTCAGGAATTAAAATGCTTAGATATGCGCTCTCTTTTAAATCGATTAGACAAACTGAGTATCGATATCATTTCTGCAACTATTAAAGTGCTGTGCAGCAGTCCCTTACTGCTGCGAGAGCGAGTGGCTTTATCCTTTGCGCCTCATCTTCATGCGCTCGCACAACTTGCTTTCAAAGAGTTTGAACACCTTGAGAGCTAAGTTCGCTTTGACAATGTAGCACAAAATATTTGACGCCGAGAATAGGAAGAGCGACCCACACTCCGCGGTACCACCATCAGTGAAAGTGGCGTATTGTGAACAACCAAAAGAAGTCGCTCTTGCCGGAGAATATAAACAAACCTCTCTCCTTCGTCCAGGTGAAGTAATAATCTGTGAGTGTGAGTGTCTTTTAGATGTTGTTAACAAAACATTGAGATTGATTCATAATCCAAGTTGTATACTGCGCCGTTTATCACCTATATAGCAAAATAAAAAAATATATATATTAGTATTAACGTTTTAAATATTAAGCATTGAAACAGAAAGACCGATTAATCGATTACTTAATCAATTAAATGGTTGCAATTAATCTAGTTAAACTTTTAGTCGACGCCCAGCCCTACTGAAAATGTGTGCGTACGGGTGCAGTAGGCCGATCACCCTAAGCGTTGCAAGCAGGCATAAAGCCTCCATAACTGTTGTTCATCGGAGGAAGGCGCCAGTTCATGAGACAGCTCGTGCCCTCAGGTGCTCTGCTCCAGCAGACTCTTAACTGAGTTATCGCACGTACCGGGAAACTGCACTTCCCAAGATACTTGTCGGAGGCGGTGGCATAATAAAACTGGCTGTGATATCGGCCTATTCTCAACGCTACTCGGTCGAAAATTGCAGGCTATTAAAACAGATCCGCCATTTTGTACGCGGTTCGCATGAGCCTCGCTTACCTAGCCCTCTTAGCGGGAAAGACCTCTTTCCCCGTTCTCTAAGCACTAACTTTTAAAGCGAAAGCTTTAAAGCTCCGTGTCATGAGGGTCATGACGTCACAGCCACCTGATGTCGAGGGGGAATTTCAAACAGAGTGGAGAGTTGGGTGAGATGGCGATTCATAATTGTTAAAAAGCGCAACAGGAAAACGGACAGAAAGGTAGACCTAATGGTTAAAGCGCTGTGTCTGTGTCTATCTTTCTGTCCATTGTCTTGTTGTTAGTTTTAACCATTATGTGTTTCATACAACTCGCAATGCTTACTAGAAGAGTGCGTCACGCGTTGAATTCAAGTGATTAAAACATGACATGTGAAGCGAAATAAAGGTCGTCGCATGTCTCAAATTATTTTACTTTATAAACTAATCGAGTAATTTTACTTTATAAAGTAATAGCAGCCCCAGTATCGACGAGGGCCGTTGTTCCAACATTGTCGACAGTAACGAAGATCTGATTATGAGGGTGTAAGTGAACGTTGCCGAAGACGATTTGTAAAGACTGATATTGGAATACGCTTCACCTCTCGAAGCTGCATTGCTTAGTTTTCCGATTGACGGGGGACATGGGCCGGGTACATGGGTCAGCGGGAGGCAGGGGACAATGACTGGCGGCGGCGTGGAGATGGCGGGGGCTGAATCGAGGAGGAGTGGTGAACCGTCCGTCATATTGACGATTGGGGCCGGAAGGTGCGAAGTACTGGTGATCGAACGAGACCTGATTACCGTCTGATGTGAACGTACGTGGGGAGTTTTTCCACTGGTTGCGGCTGTAGCCAGCATGTGTCAAACGGCGTTGCATGGAAAACATAAAGGTCGGTTGTCAGGGATCCTCCATGCTGCGGAGTCACGATGGTTAGGTGAAGAAGAGTTGGAGGGAGGGGAGTTATATATAACCGTGGGGAAGGAGACCGACGTTCAAGTGGGTGTGTTGGAACGTGAAACAGGTTGATTGCTTGTCTTATGACTGCTTGGACCACTGGGACCGGGAGGACGGGCTTTTGTTGTTCAGTAGACCGGGTGAAACAGTTAGCAGGGAACATGGCTTCAAGTTCTCGGCGGATGAGCTTTGCAATGTCGTCCGATTGAAGGCTGGTGTCTCCACATGCGGATGTTGGTGTCGCGTTGAGGAGGCTCACATAATTTGCTGTGATTCGTTGTTTTTTCGCTTCTTCAAAGCTTCGGCACTCTGACACCTTCCTCCATTGTTGTGCAGTCTTTGAAGACAAGAAGCTGAAGCACATCGTCTGCAATGCCTCTGAGGACGTGGGGCAGCTTTTCCGAGTCGTGCATGTCGGGGTCCGCTTTCTTGCAAAAGAACATAATGGACTGTATGTAGGTCATGTACGCTTCCGCGGGTGACTGCACACGTGAAGCTTGCCTGCGCTTAGTGGACAGCTTGCGACCAGTGGAGTCGCCAAAGAGGTGCTGGAGTTTGTCTCGGCACACGTCCCAGGATGTGATTGTTTCCTCGTGTGTAAGAAACCATGTGCGGGAAGTGTCTTTGAGGTAAAAAATAACTTTGACAAGCATAAAGGTTTGATCCCACCTGTTATGTTGCCTAATTCGCTCGTAGAGGAGAAGCCATTCTTCAACATCCTGTTTACCAAATCCAGTGAAGTTTCTGGGTCACACTGTTTAGAGAGGACCAAGGAATGGGCTTGAGCGGTTTGACCAGCGTTTATAAATGTGGTGCCACGAAATATCTAAGGTTGTGGGGGAGGGTCTTGTGGGGGTTCATCGTCCGCAGTTGACAAGGTGTTGGTGGAGACGTCCGGTTGTCGGGGAGGTGCTGGATCGGGTGGTTGACACTCAGTAGATGATGTGTCTGTGGAGATATCGGCTTCCGGGGAAGGAAGCTGGGGGCTTCGGAGGTCCAGCTTGGACAGCGGAGAGGTAGAGCGATGATGTCCACCTCCACTAAAATGTTATAGTTATAATGAAAATGATTTACTATACAGTAAAGGATATGAAAAACACAGATATGGTGGCTACTCCTTCAGAGCGTGTACCGGCGAATCGTATTTGTTTCATTTTTTCAACCGTCGAGGTTGTTTAGCTGCATCTCCTTCTTCGTTACAATATTAGATATAAAACTATTTTCTGACAACAAACATAACTTAGAAAATGCGAGGGGAAGAACCTGAAGACCGATGAGAAAATGTATTGAACGATTTATTTAAATAAAATATTTGAACAGAATATAAAATACCCCTAGAAAATAGGTTCGCTTCGATAAGTTAAATTCTAGTTAACGACATGACGTAAGTAGTGCCAAAATACAACGTACCTTATACATAACTGCTGTTTAATGAGGTAGTGAAATAGACTTAACAATACTTCGCTCTTGCTAGAAACTCCATTTATTTAGCAATGGCGCGCTCTAGTGGAAGCTACATAATTTTCCTATAAAAAAATGCAGAGGAATCTGTCGCCTCCACGCACAAGCAACTATTGGCTTATGTGGTATTTACATTTAAACTGTATTCTTAGAAGCAAATAAAGATTTCATTGTATCTTATCTGACAACCAGGAACGTCGGCGAAGGACTTATTTAAACGAAGTTCACAGGCTGCGGTTTTCGAGTTGGACACCGCGCCGGACATAGTACTCAAGTATGTTTGGAACCTAAGTTAGGATATTTAAACAATTTTTCTTACTTTATATGTTCCAACCTTGCCTTCCTGTTGCGTCGCGCACCTTTAATGTTTATAATGGCAAAATCTTGTGCAGTGTCATATGTGGACGTTTGCGCCTCATTTCACGTGTCATGTTCTTACGCGCGCTTTTGGTCTTGTCGGGGGACGTTGAACAGAACCCTGGTTTGAATGGGCATTGTGAATCGCGAACTCAGACCGAATCTTGCTAATGCTCATCAGTGCTTGAGACAGTAATGCGAATGGAGCAGAGGCAGTTGCAATTGTGACATCACTTCAAGTCATGCAGCGATGGCAACAGACTGTTGAATCTGGAATGACGGGAGTGGAAGTAAGGACAACGTGCCTGAACAAAGCAGTCCGCCGTTTGCAGATACCGTGATTAGTACGTCTCAGGATATCGCCGCAATAAAAACAGTTGCAGACAATGCTTAAAATAGACTTCGTAGTGTAACTTTCTTTTCTTCGTCTTACCATATAACCAATATGAAACGTGGGATCAGTCGAAGGACGCCTTGTGTGTTTGTGTGTTCTAAAACTATGGGCGTCGCAATTGAGAAACCTAACATTTAAAGAGCTCACAAAATCAATCGTTTTTTCAACCCCCTCCCCCTAAAAAAAAAAAAAAAAACAGCCCCATCTTTTTTAACATTTTGATCTCTTTAAGAATAAGGAGACTGTTCTTGCACTTGGGCATAGGCTAGAGTAGCGGTTCGATAAGAGTACCCGTTCGATACGGGTACCCGTTCGATACTGGTACCCGTTCGATACGGCTCCCCTTTGAAAAGGCAGTCCGAGTACAGGGGAAAAGTTTTCGTTAATCAAAATGAGAATCGTCTAAAATTGGTCGCGCCAAACACACTCGAATAACGAGCCTGTGACGCATGCTTCGACAGACAAATTTATTACAGTTGCTCGCTTAGGAGAATGCACCTTTTGAACTTGTGTATGCTACATAAGCAAACATGAACGGAAAGTTTAAATGAATAAGTCAAATTTTTATAGTGCTCTACATTGAACAGATTTAATTCTAGGAACCAGTTTGCCACGGAGAGGAGTACCGTTATTTCGGTTTGGATTGTGGAAGTCAAAATGGGATAGAGGAAGCCGGTCCGGGGGAGAGGGGGGGGGGGGCGACAGCGGTACCGCCATCCTGCAAAATATCACGCTAACCGCTTCAGCGAGTTCGTTGACACGCGCTTTTCGCAACTCTCAAAATGTACGCACACAGACACAAACAAGTTCAGGGACACCCGAGGTGTTTATTGATCTGAAAACATGCAATATATGAAACACTATATCCCGTTTTATTTTACGAAGTGCCGCATCGGACGATTCAGACTATCGGAGCCAATCCAAAGTCGTGCGAATTTTACGTATGACACTTCGGAAGGGAACAGCGATGCTTAGTTACGTGCAGTGATGGAACTGACGCGTTGCAAGTAACGACGTTACTGGAAACGCATTAGTCTATTTGTACTAACGTACTCATTAGTCTCTAAATGACTAACAAATAATGTGATGTCGTTAATATTTTACGGTATCTCCTACCAAATTAGGCTACCCGTTACTAGTTACATTGGATTAAAACGGCCGCATGATTGTTTGAAAACAAATAAATTTTTACTCTGTACACCACGTAAAAGTGGCGAAAAAACCCCAACAAAGTTATGCATAAACGGCGTCATTTAAAACTCCTTCGCTAGACACTTTTAACTTTCCCACGACCGGGCCCAAAAGGCGCGAGATTATCGCTGCGCAGAAACCCTAAGCGTTTGGTGAAGCCTTTGTATAGAAGCTGCCAAGATCACTGTCGCAACATCCTGAAGGAGCAGCCGTCTTGCTGGAAAGATGCTTCCGTTCAGCAGTCGGCCGCCGGTCGAAGGATTTTGCCTCAGCGTCGCTAGCTGCTCCAGCTGGTCAGATTTTTGTCTTCAAAATCTGTCAACAACAGAAAGGATAAACTCCAAGTTTGGAAGCGTGGACGTTCCCACGCTTTGAACCAAAACATATGTGTCAGCCGTGTCCGGGTGCTGATGTGTCGTTAATTGGAAATGCGACGTTGGTTTGTGAAGGAATAAAATAACGTTTATTTTACTGGATTAACTTTGATTACATGAATATGTCTATTGTGGATAACGATGGCTAGTTTGGCTAGTTGGTTTTGCATCATGGTGTAGTACGCCAAAACAAGAGGGACAAAAGGAAGAGAAAACTGGAAAGGACGCGGCGTACGCCGCGTCCTGTCAGTTCTTACTTTGTTTTCGTCCCTGTTGTTTTGGCGTGTTCACCATGATGTCTATTTTGCGTCCGTTACGTGGCGTGAATCTGATCGTTCTTTTTAGAGCAGTTTCTTCTTCCCAGGCAGGTGCTATGGTTAAGGTTCGGTTCGTCGAATCGCGATCGCGATCGCGAAGCGTCTCGTGTTCGAAGATCTACATTACATATCCTGCCGAGGGCCAGATAAATAAGATGGGCTAGCTAAACGTGTTGAGGATATGCATTAGAGTTTCCCGAATCGCGCTCGGGAAGCATCACGTGTTCGAGGATATACATTACACATCCTGCCGACAGTGAATCTTTTATTAACCTGATCAATTCAAATGGAATTTCGTTGTCAGTCGTTTTGTCCTTATTGAAATTTCGAAAGTTTATTAATGCGTGTTCTTTTGAATTGGTTATTTATATTGTTGGTTGCTGGCTTGTCCTGTTTGTGAGTTTCCAACGTATAAATGTGATTTGTACCCTACTCATCTGCTGTAATGCTGCAGCGCTTCAGGGTACAAATAAATAAATAAACAAATGAATAAATAAATAATCACACTGATGAAGTGTATTGTTGCCGAAGTTTATTGAGGCGGTTCATGATAAACAGCTGTCATATACTAAGATTATGACATGAAGTAACGACAAACTAGCGTAAAAGTAACGTCTGTTAGTCATAGCAAGTAACGACACTGGTATTTAGTTACATTTGCAAATTGGTAACGGATCTTTGTAACGCGTTAGTTTTTTTCCAAGCTAACGAGTATTGCTATTTCGTTACTTATTTTAGGTAACGGGGACGACACCGGTTACGTCATAGGTTTAGAGCTCTGGATTGTAAGAGATGGCTTGAAGCGTCCGCAGCGGTTCATCCGAAGAGAAACGGAGTACAGTGACGACAAGGGTAAACAATACTTCCCTCGTAGCACCCCCCCCCCCCCCCCCCCGAGAACCCTGGACGGAGGTGGTCAGCTGAGAGCAACAGACACGCCCGAACGATTTCAAATACCTACAAATGATTTCCCAATAGAGAGCCCATTCTCTCTCTCTCTCTTCACAGGTGGTAAAGCAGTGGTACAGACAAACCGCTAAGACATTTGATCAAACTGTGTATCGGTTTGCCCAAACTGGTGTGCAATTTCAAACCGATTCTCTAGGCCGCCGTGCAATGTGAGCACGTTCATATACCGCTTCGCTCAAACGGGATAGTGGTTTTATCAAACCGGTGAGCGGTTTGACCGAACCGGTGAGTGGTTTGATCAAATCGGTGAGCAGTTTTGTTATACCGCTAGGCGAGGGTTCGCACACGCAATTGAACCCGAGCTTCGAGCAACTCCCGCGGGACGAATGGCGAAAAAGAAACCCAGAGCATCGCTGGATGTGAATAGGTTTGAATATAAAAGTTCTAAGCTTTGACTCCGGAGCTCGATCGAGAAACCGGGCCCCGGGAAGGCGCAGAAGCAGCGACGATGACAAAGACTCTGCGGGCGCATTAATAGGACGGAGCGGGCAGCGTTTCACTTATGCGGCGTTGCGTGAACGCCGTCACTCGTGTACGGTGCCAGGAACGCGTCTCCGTCCGGAGGTTTAGCGTCCTATCCTGTCCATACATGAAACATGCTCCCGAAGACGGCGACAAGTTCCGTCACAGAAGACGGAGTGTCATGCCGTCGGATGTCGAGATCCTGGTGGTAATTGGTCGAGCAAGTTCCGGCAAAAGCACCATCTAACACGAGTGTCGCCGTCGTCACGGCGTCCCAAATCCTGGCTGCCGAAGCTTCAGTGGACTGCCACACTGGAGAGCGAGATGCGGCAGAACAGGCCTGTGTCACACCCACCACCTCTGCTATGAATCAGCCAGGATCGCGGCCGCCCACAGCACGACACTTGTAGGACGTCATCAGGAAGAAATCAAGGGGCCACGTCTTGGACGCAGTAAACACACCAGTAGGAGATGCGTCCCGGACACCATAAATAGTGGTGCTTCCAACAAGCTGCCAAAACGAAACGGCGCGCCCCCTATAGGGAGTATTCGTTGGCGGACATATTTGTGTGCGCGGCTGCTAAGCAAGCGCTCTCCAAAAACAAGTTTCCGGAGATTCTTTTTCTTTTTTAACGTGTTTTTAGAATTATTACGATTACCGGTCTTGGAAGCCTATTAAGGTGAGCTCGTTTAGAGCATGCGCTGTTAAGAGTGCACTCAGTGTTTGGCGTTCACTGAATATCCCTTATATGTGTTGCCCGCTCTCAATATATGAAAGGCAGACTGAGCCCACGCTGAATAAACCTTAATATTTAAGTTACGTTTTTTGTTTGTCAGTGCAGTATGACAGCGAATGGAAGGTATTTACCATGCATCACGCTGTAAGGATCGCACAACAGCATGCTCGTACACCCGTCCATATAAAAACTGGCGGGTTTAGGATCTGAATGGAAAATTCCTTGATATCGAGGCGCGAGCAAACCCCCGATATGTCCAGGAAAAAAAATATAAAGTTCTTTCCAGCACGGGGAAAGCCGATGCACCGCGAATCTTAAATTGTAGCGACGGCATCATGATGTATGCACATACGGGAAAACATTTTTTTGTCTACGCCAGCCATAACTTTTTTCTTAAAAAGCAAACAGCAACATTTTCCTGCTTTCTTTTTTGTCGCAGCAAATAAATTTTGCATAATCAAATAAAGAGTTATTTTTTCTATATTTTTACTTTAACAACATGCAGCAAGGCGAGACATCTAACCAGTTCCGTCTCCAGTTTCCAATTTGCTCGATGGGCTTGAAATCAAACCGAGTTTCGATGCGGCGTTTGCAGACTGTTCGTAAGGGTTGTGTCCTGCGCCGCTACGCGATCGATAGAATGTTTTCGAGCCTGCGTTTTCTTTGTATTCCATACTCTGTCGTTGAGTGGCTGGGTTAGGATATACAGCGGGGACATTGGAACGCCTGCTGATTTCAACGGTGTCCTTTTGAAACTTACCACTCCGCTTCTCGCGCCGCATTCTTGAGCCTCGCGAGCCGAGCCGGCTCACGTGTCCATGCTCGGCGGTCCGTTTTCATTTCATTTCATTTATTGGCTCCGCTTAAGACCCACGACTGTTGAAATAAAAGAAGATACTTATTATAGATGGGGATGAACTGCTACATTATCGGCGAATTTCCAGGGTTCTATTATTGTGACAATGGCTTCGGGTAGTTTTTTCCAGTAATTATTCTTAAGCTGAAAAGGCGAGAACTTGTAAAGATTAGTTCTGGTTCTGAAGTGGCTAAGTCGGCGAGAAATAAAAGAGGCAGGTTTACAGTAGATCGGCTTACAAGACGGAGAGTGATAGGAAAGATTATGAAAGAATTTCAGCCTACTTATTCTTCTACGGTCAGTTAAAAGGGAAGCTCGAGGACGGATTTCAAAGAGGTTACACTTACTGAGTAGTTGCAGTTTCGCAGAAATGAAACGAGCTGCTTTATTTTTAATACACTCCAATTTCTTTTTCTAAGAATGGTTGGGATGGGTTCCGAATAGCTGAGGCATATTTAAAAAAGGGGTCGCATTAATGCCGTTTAGGCTAATAGTTTAGTTTTTTCAGGTGCGAGGTAGAGGGCACGTCGGAGAAAACTGAGCTGTTTGTTAGCTTTTGCTGCTATGTGATTAACATGATATTCCTTAGAAAGGTTACTGCTAAGGAAAACCCCGAAGTATTTATAGTGCACTACTTGCTCAATGTGGTTGTTGTAATGAGTATAATTAAATGTTGTCGGAACACGCTCATTAGTAAAAAGTATGAACTTCATTTTTTAACGTTTATCTCCATCTGTCATTTTTGGCACCAAGACGCCATCTGTATTAGGCCATTTTGCAAAGTGCTACAATGTTATACAGTATTAAATCTAGAGTAAACTACACAATCATCGGCAAGCAATCTTATAGTCGAGTTAATGCAGAGAAACAAACATTATCATAAATCTGAAGCAAGAACAGCCCAGCATTGTTTCCTGCGGTACACCGGACATTACTTGCATGGTTGAAGAAGAATCGTCGTGGAGAGAAACATACTTTTTTTAGATGTTCAAAGTGATTCCATCCGATTTACAGTATCTCTGTCAACATGGCAGGAGTGAAGATTTTGAATCAATCTTCACTGGGTAACTTTATGAAAGGCTTTAGAAAAGTCTATGGAAATGGAATGAATATCTGTCCTGGCATATAGGCAAAATGATTTTCAGTAGTTAATTAAAAAAAAAGTGAAAGACGTTTACAACTCCCTGTAATGCCGAATTAGAGCGAAGTTCTTGAGGAGGAGGAGGGGAGGGTACGGAGAGGAGGGTATGTCCTCCTCCAACTCCATACCCCCTCCTCCTCGTTCTCTCCCCCTCCCCTTTCCTCCTCCCTCCTGTCCTACTCTTCCCCTCCTCCTTCATCTCCCCTTCTCCTTCTCCCCCTCCTCCTCTCTCCCCTCTCATTCTCCCTCCCTCCCACTCCCCCTCGTCCTCCCCCTACCTCCTTCCCCTCGTGATGTCACTCGTGAAGGCCTCGTGAAAATTGTGGTCTTCACTAGTGAAGGTCGTGACCTTCATCGTGGCCTTCACGAGTGAAGGTCGTGACGTCAAGGGTGACGTCATCATGGGACGTTTCCCATAATGCAACGCGCTGGACCCTCCTGACGTCACTCGTGCCCCTTGTGACATAGTACGTGACGACGCGTTGTACGTCATTATGCGAAACGTCCGATAATGCAACGCGCGGTTCACGAGTGAGACCCGCGCGTTGCATTATGGGACGTTTCCCATAATAAAACGCGCGGTTATACCGACGGCGACTTCGACGCCGCTCAAGCCGGAAGCGGGCGCCTAAGAGCTGCGCTCCAAAAAGTTGCGATTTACATGAGAGGAACCGTTGAAAAGAGTGATGCTTTTCAAACAGTAGATTATCCGAAGGTGAGTTATTCATTATTTGTGAATACACAGCATGCTCAATCAGTTTACTAGGTATACTTGTTAATGAAATTGATCTGTAATTTTTATATACCTCTTAGATCGTTTTGAAAACCGTTGTTACTTTGCGATGACTACAGCCAGCTGGTAGGTCGCTGGAGTCCGAAAACCGATTGAATAAGCTAGGCAATAAAACATGATATTTCTTTGGTTAGCTTCAGCAGTTTTGTTGAAATAGCATCAGGTCCGGGCGCGGAATTAAATGAAAATTCATCAGTTAGGTTCTTAAACGCCAGCTGGTAAAAATTCGAATCGATACAATTAATGGGCAGCTTTGTGAGATGAAACGGGCAAAAGTAAAGGGAATGCTTCAGCCTGTGAAAACATTACAGAAAAAAATGACCGCATCTCCACGTGGTGAATGATGTTGATTGGGGCGAAGCGGCGTCTGCTCTGTTCTCATCCTTGTCAGAAAGAGAATGTGTGGTATGGAACGCGGTCATATACCCATTTGAGCATTTGACCGGAGTGCCCTCTCGCCTATAAACGTTGAGCCAATGCATGCAAAGTTTAACGCGATTATATACGCATTTGACCGCAGCGCCTCTCCTGTACAGACGTTGAGCGGGCTACATGCAACGTTTCATCCATGACATCCCCAGCTCTTGAGTTACGACCACATCTCAGAGCCCCCTACTCGTCCCGCAGTCATGGCCGCGTGGTTAAGGCCTTGGACTAGAAATCCATTGGGGTCTCCCCGCACAGGTTCAAATCTTGTCGACTGCGCACACATTTTTTTTTAAGAAGACAGATGGGATGGCAATCGATGTGAGCACGGACGCCGAACGGACGGACGGGCGGACAAGGCGGGACCCTAGGAGCTTCGCCCCTAAAACAAGTTTTATATTTTTACGTGTTTCTAATTCGTCTAGACCATTCCTGTTAGGATCAATACACGTGGTAGGCAAGCTGTCCAGGGGAGGTCGAATTCCTAACCAGAACTTTTGGGGGTTTGGTATGAGTAGATTTTGGAGATCAAAATCGAAATACTTATGTTTGGAGAATTTTACTTGGTACTTATATTGTGAGGCACATTCGCGATATCTGATCCAAGTAACAGAAAATCCTGTTGACATTGCGAGTCTGACAAGTCGTTTCTTCTTCCTTATGAGCTTTATGTGCTCAACAGGAAACCAGGGCTGCTGGGAGCAAGACGCAACGCATGTCCTCGGCACAAATCGGTTTAATGACTCAATAAGAGCCCCCTTAACAAGTCTCCTGTTCTCTTTGACAGTTTTACTTTGAAACTCTCGAAGAAATGTAGTGGCAAACGTAGACATATAATTCTGAATAGTATATATGCTTGCTCGCGAGTAACTGAAAATATTTTTTTTTGGAGTGGCGACCGTCGTAATATCGGTATTCAAAGTTCATCATTAACTTGGTTTTGGTCACTGAGCGGTTCTAAATATGTAATTGTGCTTACAAGTTCAAAGTTAGCAGTAAAAAAGACCAAGAACAGCGGTGCCTTGTGTAGATTGATCTACTACTTGTGTCAATGAAAGGGCAGCGGTTATATGAACACATTCCCGGCTTGAAGTGGACAATGAGGCTCCATAAAATGGTGTTCCATATACAGGTAGCCCAGGCCACTCAATGTCGTGGTAATTGAAGTCACGCCAAGTACGATTGTATCTATTGGTAATTGGGTAACCAACGTTTCTAGATGATCGTTAAATAATGAAAAGAAATTAGTAGTCTCATGGGGTTTATTGCAAGCTACCATATGAAGATCCCCTGTAGGAACACCTTTTCGAACCCAGATAACTTCAAAATTAGAAGCGATTTCAGACTAAAGAACATTTAATAGAATTTGCCCCAGCAATAAGTACTCCTCTACCCCTTTTTTCTTGCCTGTCATTCCGGAATATGTTGTAAGAGGCAAATGACATTTGCTCAAAATTCAATACTTTAAAGTTTAACCATGATTCAGTTAGGACAACAACGTTGGTAAAACATAAATGCGTAAGGAATTACGGTATATATTATTTTAAGATAAATGCTCCTTGAATTTGGTACAAGAAACGAGATTGACAAGAGCGATTTGTACGGATATGCCTATTGGTTGACCGATATGTCTGAGTAGGAAGGACAATGTTGGAAAGTTTTCGGAATCTGTGTTGTCTATTTCCAATAAAACGTTTATCGCGACGTAGCTTAAATTCACGCCCTTGGTTTTTCGCAAACGATATCACCGAGATTCTAGCTCGGTGATATCGTTTGTTTTCAATAATTCTCAATAGTTCTCAATAAGGTGGAATTTTGTTCTCTTTAGTGCCGGTGCCTTCGATAGCACAAGTTACCTATCTCTGTAAGAGATTAATTTTATGATGTCCGGACGCGGGTTTGCGCCACATCCGCAGTAGGGCCCTTATCTGTGCCCGCGTTCAATAGCTGGAGGCAAAAGATGGACACCCAAGCTGGTTTCACAGAACTTAATAGCTTTCACTTCCGATTCTTTCCAAGCCTCACCAGGGGCATCGGTAAAGTTTTAAAGCAGGAGGTTTCTGTCGTCTCGACTGATTTTCGAAGTCCTCCCATCTCTGTGCTAACAAGTCTAGACTAGCGCAGCGTTTTCCTCGGTCTTTGTCGAAACCTTTGCAACCTTTTTTTTTTTAAGCTCTTTTAGTCCGGCACACTCTCGCTTAAATTGTTTTTTTTAGCTTTGTGCGCACCTCACAGCTCGTCTTTCTTATCTTGCCTTTGTTGTCAGGACTTAATTTCATTCAGTATGTTATTTTTGTTATTCGGAGAGTTCGGTCAGTAAAGGCATATTTACCCTGGAATTAGAACCGGAGTTCGGATTTGTTTCTACATCAATGCGCAGCAACAACGTTTTTCTTTTCAAATAACCCACGACACTACTTTAAACAAAGCAGACACGTTCATATACTTGTCGAGGGCCCGACATCTTCATGAAAAACACAATGTTGTCATGATAAAAAGATGAGAAACAGACCTGTGATACGAAGTGATTTGAATACGGCATTCACAGCTCGGTGTCGTGCACCGACGTGCATCACCCATTAGCGCCAAGTCGCTCCGCTGCCTACATCTACCCCCCTCCCCCTTCCCCCCTTAGAGGAAGGCCAACCTGGCCTGTGGAGCGTGAAGTGTAAAGCTTCATGCTGTCAGGAGACTTGGACGATACCTTACTGGAGAGAAAGCCGTCGGTGCAGGTGGTTAGCGCGCCAATGGCATAATTCACGTGCGCCACCTGTCTCACGATGCGACAGGGTCCATGGTATCACGGGAGAAACTTCGTGCTCCTGCCGACTTTGCGGATGGGAAATGCGTGAGTACGTAGTCACGTGCGGAGTAGCGGACGTCGCGGTGATGGGCGTCACAGCGCTCCTTGTGATGCTGCGCGGAGGCGAGCCAGGCGACGGCAGACGTCGGTCATGTCGCTAATGAAGGCAAAGAGTTGTAAGTCAGCCATTGTGTTTGTCCTTCTGTGTGTCGTTTTGTGTGATTGATCTTGCGTTGTAACCTTTAAATTTGAATCACCAACTTGCCCAAGTTTCCATTTTATAAAAAACAATGAAGAAATGAAATTTGTGTCAAGAAGCTCGGGCTCTCACTTTACCACTCACGGCTCTTAAACGCGTTCTTTCTCCATAGATTCATTTGTCGACCACACCTGCAGGAAGGAACCTGCTACATCGATTTTGAACAAGGAAACACTTGCACTTTTATATCTCTGAGCAAACTTTTGATCACTTTGGGTGGATACCAGAATTAGTGTACGACAAATACAGCTCTCAATCAACTCCTCCTTGGAACATCTGCTGTCTGAAGTATAAGTGTCGCAATCCCGGTGTCCACAACAAAATCAGCGCGAACTCACCTGTCATAAAGCCTAAAGCAACCGAATACATTTCGAGGACGTACGCCAAGCACATGTAGGTCTACACGGACAAGTCGGTAAATCGAAGTCGAAGAAATAGTACTTCCGCATTATATGTACCTACTTTACAGTTCAAATGGAGCGGTCGACTAGATGAGATAGTATCGTAAACAACAGCTGAAATGCATGCAAGTCTAGAAGCCCTTTATATGACAAGCAAACTGACTACACATTTTGTGCTTGTACTAACGCACTCCGTGCCGCACTTCAACACCTCCAAAAACCTCGGCGAATGTCACGAGCAGCCATAACAGCCACATCAGTTACGAAATCATTAGAACCAGGCTGTTTCCCAGTTTCCTTTCAGTAGATGCCAGCGCATGTCGGATTACATGAAAATGAAAATATAGGCCACCCTGCTTCTAACGTACACAATCTGCCCGTCAGCACCAATATTCAAAACGATCCTAGGAAATATGACAAAATTATAAATGACAGCATATGTGATTTACACATAGCCCCCTCTTCTACTCTCCACTCGTGCCTAAGCGGAAGCCTTCGACGATCAGAGGCCACAGTTCTGTTTCGTCTACGTACAGGAAGTGACCGGGGAGGAAAATTACTCGACCTTTGGAAGAAACGTGATACAGACACCTGTAACATATACGGTGTTACAGAAGATATTAACCTTATCCTTGAAGACTGCCAGAAGTTCGAAAAAGAAAGAAAAGAGCTAGCATCAGAGTTAAAAAGACATAACTTCGCCGTTAACTACAATATAGAAATTATTCTCCCATTTGGTACTTGTGCTCAGAGGAAGTTACTTCAGAATATATTCTTGAACTTCCTCCAAACCACTAGGCCACAAGGCCCACTTCAACAAGCACAGCAAGTTCCGAAATTGACGGTCGCGCACGAGTCACCTAGCTGTGTTTGGAGATTTGTGTTTGTCCTTTGTCCCTCTTGCTCTCCGGGGATTTTTTTGTCATTCTTGCAAAGCTCCCTTGCACCTTTGCATTTAATTGCAATTTGATCGTAACGAAGTATATTTGTGATAAATATATACTTCTTACCTTTTTCCTTTATTCTTCATTATGTATACAGTTTTCTTCTATTATTCTTTTATTTTTCATTTCTCTTCTCGGAGTCAAGAACATTATGGTTACTGTCTAGAGTAATCCACTCTGAATTTGTTATTTCTTTTAAGAAAAACGACTGTATATTTCTTTTGTTCTCTCTCCTCCTGTAAAACAAATACTAAACGTTAAAAAAGTGCTTCTATGTGGAAGCGTAATAAATAGCATAACGTTTCAATCCAGTTCATTACCTGAATGCATATTTTGTTATCATCATATAATCAAAACCAGGAACAACCAATCGAACTTGGTGCTAGCACACTTTAAAAAAAAACGAGCAAAAACGCACCCATACAAACACACATACACACGAGTGCAGAAGGGGAACCTAGCACACCAGTGTGAGAATAGAAATATTAAGAAGTACGAAAGACACTCAAATCAACAAGGGAAATCAAAAGCACAAAACAGAGACATCACCAGGTGTGAGAGCAAAAAGCAAATACTTGGATATCGTAATGACAAACATAAACACTTCAACTGATTAGACTTTTCTTGCAAGAGAAATTTTTGGAGATCGTTTCCGAACTTGCTCCTGCATGAGCTAAAAATATCAGTTGTATCAGAGTAGCGGTTATAACACTCAATCGATCTTTGGATCGGGTTTAAGTGGTTAAAATGCCGAGCTATATAAAAAGATGATTGAAGCCGTGTAGGCACACGTGGAACTCTAAGGCTCACTTTGGACAGAAGGCCGGGAGATTTAATCGAGTTGTGCAGGGTCTTAAACAAAAACAACCGATCTGCCTTCATGCTCGGGTGAAAGAGCGCACTAGCAAGGCAAATTGTTGTGTGTATGTCTATACAGCCGGAAGTTAGTCTGTCTCCAGGGGGCGTCTGGTGTCTCAGCCGCAGATGAGCAATTTAGCCAGTGCGCTACAAGCGCTAGCCTGGGGTCTTTAACGTGCACCACGCAGTAGTGATACACGACCGCACTCCGGTACGATGCTCATCAAGATTTACACACAGAAGACAAGCACACAAAAAATCACACGTACACAGCGCTGACTAACAACTCAGGTTTCTATTTCTTCTTTCTCTGGTCATCTTCTTCTTCGCTCAGTTAAACGAAACATTAAAGAAATTTATACGAGTGAGGATTTGAGTGAAAGTTTATGAAGAATACAAACTGAAATAAAAAAGTATTATGAAATATTAGGTTTAAAATAAACCAACTAAAATAAAATGAAACCGTCGTTTCTTTCATCTTGTACAAAGATAGTCCATTTCTTTCTGTGATAACGCTAGAGAGAGGGTGCTGACACAGGCTTCTTCTACCCTAGCTATATTCTCAGCTTCAATAATTTCTCTTGACAGCTGGTTGCCACTCCTGCTGATGACAGTGCAGTTGGTCATGTCCCCCGAGCAACCGCAGTCTCTGCAATGGATCCCCAGGTGTCCGGAAATGACTGTGGATGGCGTATTGATGTTCACGCAATCTGTCGTTGAGACATCTGCCGGTTTTCCTTATATACTGCTTTCCACATGACAGGGGAATTGAACACACCACTCCTTCTGTACATAAAACAAACCGGCTCTGGTGCTTTTTCGTACAACTAAAGACCCGGTTTGAGGAAGAAGAAGAATTCATCTTTCCGCATAAACTGAAAAGTTTGTACGGAGGAGAGAACACCACATCAATGTTTACGCGGTTGCCAATCTTCTTTAGACCGTGAGAGATATTTTGGTTGTATAGCACTACGACAGGCCTCTGAGTTTTGTTGCGTGTCTCGCGTTGAGCTACTGCTCCCTTCTTGATGGTCTTGAGGAGTCTCTCCGCAAGAGAGGTTTATAAGGCAATCTGGTATCTCACTGCTTGCAGCCTCAAGGTTTATTTTTACAGAATGCGGGCGTGACTTAGAAAGAGACTGTGCAATGCTCTGGTTCACTATGCTCCTCTTTACAAACTTTGGAAAGCGCCGATTGGTATGGGAAGAGAGGTTTATTCTCTCGTGGCTCGTATGACCAACAAATGTGATTTGATGACAGAAATCGCCGGAGGTATACGAATCGTATAGATCCCTCTACCGGAAGCTCATAGGTTATATCCAACAGCTCCGAGCAGTGCTTTAAACTGAATAGCAAGCTGGACACCACACTTAAAAAACTGTTTCCATCAATGTGTAAGAAGATCAAAAAGTCATCTACGAACCGAAATAGCTTCACAACTTTGAAAGAGTCTAAGCCCCGTTGTAGGTTTTTGTCTTGATGCGCGAGGTAAAGGTCATTAAGTCTGGGCGCGATGCGTTATCCAATGAATACACCTTGCATTTGACGGTAGGTTTTACCATCCGAAGTGGCAAAGGTGAATTTTGAATATACAGTATGCAATTAAAAAAAAAAAAAAAAAACTTTAGGACAGTTTTGACGTATTTTTAAATGCGATTGCGCCAAAAGGTATCAAAACAGTCTTCAATGCAGATTAACAGTCCTTCTTGAGGTAAGGAATAATAAACGTATTTGATGTGTATAGAAAGTGCCTTGAAGGCTTTGTCGTTATGTTCTTTAAAACAACTTAGTACCTCATTTGAGTTTCTGACCAAGTATGGGTTGTCGACCAGTAACAGATTCAGTTTTTCTTATAAAAATATTGCTACAGACCTACGCCATGTTCCTTTTTTTTTATACGATTTCTCGTAAGGGACAGTCACCTTTGTGCGTTTTTGCACTGAAAAATAACTGTAAACGTAACTTCTTATTGCGGTCTATAGACGAGCACAGCTTTCTTAAATCGAGCGCGTGTCATAATATTTTTGCTTCACCTTTTACATTAACTAATTAAATATCACTGTGGCCGTTGAAAACCGAGTCAATTGCAGTTAAGCTTTTGTCCAAAAACGTCCTGGCAATAATCACAAAACCTCCTTTCTTGTCTGCCGGCATAAGGGAAATAGACTTATCTTTCAAATATGTCTCTACCCTCTTATCCGGCTACTGTATAACCTGAGGTCTATAACGGGTAAGCATATCGATGCCTTCTGAAATACACCGATCACTTTTGCTCCGGAAGCCCGTCTTGACACTTGACTGACGTGAGAGAGAGAGAGAGCAGCTCTGGTGCGGATTTTGTTGGTTCCACAGCAAACTTTGGCCCTAGGCTGAGTACATGAAGCACATTTCCCGGCTGAGATATGTCTCCTATCACGTGGACAGGCCTACGAGAGGCAGGTGCCTTCCTTGGTGTGATGGGTCGGAGATGGTTCAATGCGAATCGCCTGAGAATTTCAGTCGTGTGTTTAGTTGAGGTTGAAAACTCACGCCATCTCTTTTTTTCCAAATACAGGACTCACGTTCTCGCACAGTTAAAGGTACAGGCATTGTCTGTAATACCGAGTCTGTCGATGCCACTCTGATTGTAAGATTTTGCATACCCTTTCCCCGTGGCCAACCGATGAGATAAAGCCACCAAAAATGCCAAAACCTCCGGGGTAAAGTTTGACACGGTTGCAGTAGCCGTACGTTCGCGCTTGACAGATGGAGATTGCGATCAGGATGACAAGGAATAATCTAGATGTCCTGGCTTATATTATGTGTAGATTTCAAACTCGTTGATGCCATAAATATTGAGGTAGAAGGCATGAAAGTTAGTGTATTTGTTTCACCTGGTCTAAAGTTATGAATTTTTTATATATTTCTTAATTTATAAAGCACATAATAATTGCTTGCAGTTGACTTAAACTTTGGTGTTTTACATAAATCAAAAAACATTTTTGGCGTACTACTCTTTCCCTGTCTTCCACAGGACCGCAAATTTGGCAACTAATGCAGTCCGCGGTGGGAGCAGGGCCGTTGCACAATCTCGGAACCTTTTACTTTCTCGTAGTGAAAACCCTTTTTCGATACAAAAGGTTAAGTTTCGTGCGATAAATTTGTGTGTACATTACATAAAAAGCAACCATAAAAAATCAAAATGTTGAGTGGACATGCAAGTTCGATGTCTCGTGGAATCACCCACTAGCCGCGTTCACTGCCAGTGAATGGTGCAGCCGTCTTTCGCTTTGCTTTATCTCGCTCCAATCACAAAGAATGAGCGGTGAGCTCGCCCCAATTTAGAGATCGCCTTCTGATTCTGGCCATTTCTAAGCATAAGGAGAAGCGGTAGCCGTTGACATGGCAACGCCTCGCTACTCCGAGACTCCAAGGGGATTTTCTTTTCTTGATTGGCCGAGCGGTTCGAGGACTGTTCCGTGTAGCTTAGAAACAAGTCCTCCAAAGTACCTCCAGCTTAGATCTAAATAAAGCAGCTGCTCGCCGAATATGCTCGCCCGTGTTCGTCTCAGTTTCGGCACAGTTGAAGGCCTAAATCTTCGGGACAGACTGTAACGCGGCCCACGAACGCCAAAAACAATCCGAGAACGAGTTCTAAATTAGAGCTCTACGGGTTCGCTCGTTTTGGCTGAAAACAGCTAACAATGTGTATACTGATTTTAGATTCTCTCGTTTTACCCGGGTTGATTTGGTTTCACCTTAACCATCATTTGTAAACAAAGAGTACTTGTTAATAAAATTCGTTTCACGTTTGTTTTATTTTATTTTTTTAGTACCTGTGCTAGCCGCATTGGTGCTGCAAGCGGAAACGCAAGCGCGCCGCACTGTGTTGCGAAAACCCAATTTTTTAGACCAATTCAGTTCGCTGACGTAACGCCCCTACGGTGGCGCTGGTGGCGCCCTCGCGCAAGCGCAGAAGCTTCGCCTCGGGCGAATCTGGTTTCTGTGTACGCGCAGAACCCACAACCCGGTCTTGGCAAACGCGGGCCTGCTTGTAAAAATGTTTTGGTCGATAAGTTGGCGTCGGCAACCTTGTTGCGTGTGGGTCACCTAATTTCTGAGGGACACCCAAACGTCGGCCGACCCCTTACTCTAGAACCCTCTCATGACACTACCTAACTTTCGCACTTCTTCGTCCCTTTTTCTTCCCTTTTATTTTAGACACAACTTTCTATTTATATTCGTTGTTGGGGCACGAGATTACTAACGTCTCCTATTCCTAGGCTTCATTTGACCCTCCGATAGAGCATAGACGACGCTACGAGAGCCATACAAGTCAATCTAATATCTTGCGAATGTCACCTGACCTCTGAGAGGGGTGCAGTGACGCGCTGTCACTTGATACGCTGGATTGGATGAGAGAACTCGTAACGACCGCTACCAGTCCATCGTAATTAGAAACGTAGTATAGTGATGTCTACATAAATTAATTGAAATATATGTTGTTGTTTTTTTCGACAGGCTATCCTCATTAAAATGATATCCTCGGAAAGTAGCGCAGTCCAACGTAATCAACCAAGCACAACAACTCTGAGGACCGAATTCGCCTTAAACTTTAGTCTTTATAGCTAATATCAGCCTCATTCCTAATAAAGAAAAACTCAGATCTTTTGCAAACTGTCCCGTAATGCCTAGAAGATAATGCAACCAACTACGGCCGCTGTAGATGCGGTGCTCGAGGACAACTAGTTGTTGGGACAAGAAACCTTCAATAGTAATTGATTGCAACATGGACGTTGCGAAACATTTTTTTTTCTTATTTAAAACTATATAATGCAGCATGCCTTTGCGGATTCGAAATTACCAGTTTCCAAAGGTTCATCGACGGAAGTTTTGAGACACTGAACAATGCGTCTCTTTAATTGCCGCACAAAAATTGCTTAATTTTGTCTTTTTTTATGTTCCCATAACTTCAGGGCGCAATCCCACAAACACGGAAGTTGAGTCCTAACTTTTTTGTTAAAAGAGAACGAAGTATGAAATACAGTGTACAAAAAGTTTTAGCTTAAGAATTTAATTCTAAGATGTGCTAAAATGCGTAAATAAGAAGGAGTTGGCCAAGAGGCAACCTCCTTATTTGGCAAACGTGTTCAAGAGGCCACGTTTGCCATTTTATTTTAATTTAAATATAAATTTAAACAAACGAAAGCCTAATTGATTCAAGTAGACCAGTTGGCGTGCTTTATACCCAAAATGAGTTCTGTTGAATTGTTTTTATTCACGTGGCTTTAAAATTTGTTTTTTTCGGGAACCTGGCGAAATCGTAGTTCAACCTTCTACTAGACGCATCTTTTGTTACGAAAACAAGCAAGGTATTTGCAAGAGCAAGGTTCGTTCCATTCTATGCGCATGGTCTGCCACCTCATAAGATTGCATAGAAAACAAAAAATAGGCACCACCCCCCTTTGATTGCCCTTGACTGAGCAGACCCTGGAGAGCTTTTGCCGGTAAAAAATTGGCAGAGAAGAATTGCCAGTGCAATGGTACACCAGCAATCTGAAGGTCGTGTTGAAATGAATACCACCACCGATCAAAATGTCACCATTCAATTTCTCTCTAAAAAATAGCATGGTAACAGGCAATAAATACGGTGGTTGTATTAGTTTTACTGGCTAACGTCAAAACTTCACAAATATATTGATGCAACCATTCACCATATATGCGTAAAACCATAGCGCTCTCACTGACGTAACGAATGTTTGCCTCCCGAGGGCACAATGCAATAAATAACTTTATACTGGCCCTTCTTGCTTAAGAAAACACCAAAATCTCTCTCTCATTTACAAGCATTCGCTCAAACTTAAACCAACTTTATCGTGCACAAAATGGATGAAAAGAAATATTGCGAATGCCAATAACCAAACAAACAAAAAATCACAGCTCAAAGAATTACTTTTTTAAAAATTATTATTCAACAGTGAGTACAAAATTACACCACGCTAGCGGCCATAACTATGATAAATTTTAAAGTAAATAATTTTGATTGATCTTGGCATAGTGTTTTTGTTGTTATAATCAACTATAATCTAGTGCAATACCTTTGAGCGGACAAAATTAAAGTTCGGTCGTTTCATTTGAAATCGAACAATCATGTCGGAGTGGGAATTCGATTGCCTCAAAAATGATAGATAAAATACTCATATTTATAATATAAACAAAATCACTTTTTTTTTGTTTTAAAAGAAAACTAGTTTTTCTCAGAAATTGTAAAGTGGAGCAAGGCAAAATGCTACGTTTAGGCTGCTTGCTTTTTGTTCAAAGTTGTGCCGGTTGTTATAAATAAGTGAAAGTGAAAGAACTCGCAGCAAGTTACTTGGAAAATTTTTGTCGGATGGCCAACGTTTTGCCTTTAAACTGAACTGCTTTGGCATGTGTCATGCCAGAAAAAAAAATTAAACCGCATACGTATTTGACGTTTTGGTGATATATTTCCAGCGTTGTATCTCAAGATGCAATATATATTTCGCCTACTAAATGCTATATACCTCTACGCCTATACATATGCTATCGACTGGACAATCGTTTAATTTATTTTCATAATATTTTGTTTTCAAAAAGTCACTTCAGGCATAATTTGAGCCGGTTTTAGGAAAAAAAGGCATTTTTTCTTTCTCTCTTATTTTTATAATGCACCCAATATTATTAACTTTCGGTGTGCATAATCAAAGTTTCCCACTTGTTGTTGTATTTTCTGTAAAAGTGCTAGAAGACGCATACATTCCAGAATCTGCAAAGGGGTGATCTCGGTAGTTGGCTTTATTGCAAGGTTTTTAGCATTAATATGCTAAAGGCATGGCGGTCGGACATGTTTGGGATTTAAGAGAGCGACGAAGTGGTTGAGTTGAATCATGTATTTATTTCTATCTATCAAAGAATCGCGCACGTTGGCCGAATTATTACGATCGCTTTAGGGACTACGTGGGTTCCGGGAGATGATTACGTCGACGAGATGAGGTTATGGCTACCAAATCTTCATAATCCACCAGCAAATCGAGAATGGCTCTCTTGTGTTCTGATGAGCTTTTGGCTCTGGACCACTCGTCTACCGTCTTCGGTTTGCAATGTTTCTAAAAATGGTGCTGAAGAGGGGCGACGTGCCCCTCTTAGAAACAAATGCCTGCCCCTAACACTCAGCTGTTGTGACGATACTGCGAACGCCCGCTTTTTATAAAAATAATAATATTATATTATTATTATTATTAATATTATTATTAATATTAATATTATTATTATTATTATTAATATTAGTATTATCTAAGCTCGGATTCTTGGGTCGGCGTGCATATTGTTGTTTATCTAAGTTTAGTATATACATGTATATGGGTGGTTTCATCTCAAATCGTGCAGGCAAAAAGGGTCGAATTTTTAATTTCGCTGAAAGAAATATATGTTATGGCGTCGTGTCTAGAAACGCAGTAGCCACAAACCGCAAGTCCGTCGGATCTTTTTGTTCTCGACTTACGAATTTTAAAGGAGGCCGTGGCGGAAAGCAGTGTTTTTCACATCCGTCGTGGGTCGGATGTTTCGCTCGATCTCCCGTCGTGGATTTTCTGTCCACATTATATTAACTTTTTTCAAGCACTCTGTGGGCACAGGTAAAAGGCTCTAATACCATGAAATAATTTTAGGCGTTTTGCTTTTTTTCTGTAAAAATGTCAAAAACGCCCCCTCGGTCAATTGTTGACAAACTTTGACAATTAAATACTGGCGATCTACTTGGGTTACATCAATATTTTGTATGTCTATGGAGAGCCCAAAACACGCTCTTTATAGATATTATAAAATTATTTAGCTGTATTAAATATCCTTTGCGGGACGTTTACGTTAATGTTATGCGAAAACGAAAAAGTACCAATTTTAAGATCGATTTTCTCAAAAAACCCATTTTTTATTTTTTTATTTTTTGTTAAAATGTAGATATGATAGTTGTCTACTCGAAAAGCAAGTCGAGAAAGTGTATATTTTGTTTGTATGTTTTATATTTAAACATCAATATCATACAAAAACGTGTTTTTACGGCTTGAAACGGACTTGCGAATTGCGCGTCTTCACAAACTTGGAAATATTTTTGACTTTTTTCAACGCACCCACATAAAAATGAAATACAGTAGTTCCACCCTGTTATATTTATCGATCATTTAAATTTTATTACAGGCGGCAAGCTACATTGGAGCAGTTCAAAAGAGAAAGCAACACTTCTTAACAGACCAGCAGGCGTCGTAAATTTTTAATGTATAGAAATCAGCAGACGTCCTATTGATTCGGTGCCTTCATTGGCCTATATGAACGTCCCGCCCTTTCGGAACCAGCAGATGACCACGAACTTTCGCGCTCGTTGTGTTAGATAGGACGGCCCGTGACAGTAAAGCGAGCAGCGCACCCTGTGTCACGAGGAGTGAAATGGTACGAATGTGTCGTTGACGCGGCGAACAGTGACGGCCACCCAGGAGTAGTCAGTCAGTCAGAGTATTGCAGAAGGGAAAGCAAAGTAACTGTTGCCCGGGAGGATGAGAACACCATGGCCTTACAATATCGACGGTCAACAACAGTTCTGCCTGCCAAAACAACGCCGCGTGCGAGCTAAAACCGGCGGCGCGGGACGAAAATCGCGCACGCACACGAAGATGGACCGGTTTCGTTAGGGATGTTGGAAAATTTTGAAACCAGCCATCCGTGCACGCGTGAAACGATACCGCGTATTTGCCCAAGCTTCGAACGCCCTATCCTAGAAATGGCCGTGCTCTGCAAAGTGATTGTCCTGTGCTTGTCCTCCGTGTTTTATTCTTTCAATTTTATGTACTCTATCTCCCTCCGTGGAAATCCGATAGCACCGAAGGGTTATCTCTTTTGGAAACAGCAAAGCCCGGAGACTAGCATCAAAAACGAGGGTGTTGGTAAATATACTTCTGTCTATTCTGCCCGGAGACTAGTTGGGTCGAACTCAGCCTCCTTGGCAACTATAACCATTTGTGAAGAGTGGTTTTCTCCCGAGATAAAAAGATAGCGCAGGCTGACGTGTTTTTTTTTTTTTTGAAAAAGGGAAGGGGAAAGAAAAGTTTGATTAACTGCATGCAGTAACTACATCGAAAGCTCCTCTCCCGATATGAAGCTCGAGGCATGTTACTTTTCGGTTACTTTCTCGCGCACCGCTGCTCGAAACTATTCTTCACTTTGTTCCGCACAGCCACGACGGATGTGCGGAACAGAGTGAAGAATAGATTCGAGCATCATCTGGACGCCATTATCCTGCCAGGCTTCAGTGTCATGGGACTGGACTCGGCGTCGGTGAGTTAAGACTTTTTTTAAATTTTATTTCGTGTGTGTTTCTTCGCCCCGCTGAACTTTGTTTCTCGGGTGCGGTTCTGCTGAACTTTTTTTTTATGTTTCGTTACTAACTGTTTGTTAGCATTGTTTACTTGTTGGGTTTATTTCTTCATTGCGTAGCGGCCTGACGGTGCTGTAGAGAGCGTGTTCGCACGCATTTGGTTGTGTCCCGTTTAGGGAATGCCCGGAGGAGTTGGTTTTTGTTCTTGCTGTGTGCGGCTGAGTTTTTCTGTCTTAATTATTTTTTTTTCCTTTACGTGTCGTTGACTTCTTTGTCTGACCAGGCGTGGACCTATCGCCTTGCCACGGCTCGAACCTAAATCTTTTATTTTTTTACCGCAATTTTCGTTAAGATCGGAGTTGGGTAATTTTATTCTTATTTATTTATTTTTATTCCCTACCCTTCTCCGTGATAATCTCTCCGTGTGTTTCGGATCGTTTCTGTGTCATCACTTTTGTGTATTACGGAAGTGAAAGGATATTCCTGGTGATCTGTGCGATGTGCGGTGAACAAACCCTAGCGTTTGGTTTCGGAGAGAATTGTATATAATAGATCAATGACGTGGTGACTTTTCATGTCTTAGTAATATGACAGCTAATAGCTAGTCATGCTAGTTTACAGTGAAAGTTTTATCAATTGAAAAAATACGTCTGTGCCTCTTCGATATTGAAGGTCTACTAGGCCTGCTGATTTGATTAGATATGTTTCTCGTGGTTTCCCGCTCTTTTCAAAACATAAATAACTATTCAATACCACAAAATGCGTTTATAATTGATTACAAAACGCAGACAAAAATTCAAGAAAACCTTTTTACAATTCATAGAAGCGCACGGTTTTTTTTCTCTGACTTAGGTCTTGCAAAACGAAGACGTCTTTTCCCGATATTAAGGCTTTAGTATAGAACATACAAACAAAATATACACTTTCTCGACTTGCTTTTCGAGTAGACAACTATCATATCTACATTTTAACAAAAAATAAAAAAATAAAAAATGGGTTTTTCGAGAAAATCGATCTTAAAATTGGTACTTTTTGGTTTTCGCACAACGTTAACGTAAACGTCCCGCAAAGGATATTTAATACAGCTAAATAATTTTATAATATCTATAAAGAGCGTGTTTTGGGCTCTTCATAGACATAAAAAATATTGATGTAACCCAAGTAGATCGCCAGTATTTAATTGTCAAAGTTCGTCAACAATTGACCGAGGGGGCATTTTTGACGTTTTTACAGAAAAAAAGCAAAACGCCTAAAATTATTTCATGGTATTAGAGCCTTTTACCTGTGCCCATAGAGTGCCTGAAAAAAGTTAATATAATGTGGACTGAAAATCCACGACGGGAGATCGAGCGAAACATCCGACCCACGACGGATGTGAAAAACACTGCTTTCTGCCGCGGCCTCTTTTAAAATTCGTAAGTCGAGAACAAAAAATCCGACGGACTTGCGGTTTGTGGCTACTGCGTTTTTAGAGACGACGCCATAACATATATTTTTTTCAGCGAAATTAAAAATTCGACCCTTTTTGCCTGCACGATTTGGGATGAAACCACCGATATATATATCCCTCATCTTGTCTGTGTTCGTCGGTTTGTTATGTTGTTGTCCTCCCGATGAGTTCTAACGGTTGTTAAAAATAGATTATAAAGAGTTTTAGTGGATCCTTAATATACCTCCAATACCCCCGTTAACGACACCCCTTAACGATACTATGCATGCGCAAAGGCGGCTATGGTATATCGGCTATAGAATTGAATTGAGTTGGATTGAATTGGATTCCATTTCAGCAACCTTATGCCGAGGGCACCAGACAAAAAGCTACCAAGAGCCAGCTTGACTTGGTCCGGTGCTATCGTTATCGGAACCATCGGAACGATCTAGCCAATCCCTTATATTTACGAACGGTAGACCTGGTCTTGTCGCTAGCATTCCAGTCCAATAACTGCTCTAGATTTTCTTTTAGAGCGCAGCTCTTAGGCACCCGTTTCCGCGTTTCGCGGCGTCGCCGTCGACGTCGGCGTAACCACCCCGCTAATTTTAGCGGGAAATTAAGTTAGTGGGAAATTGTAGTAGCCCGTTTCCGCAGCTCGCTAAGCACCCGGATAGCGCTCCGTAATCCCCACAAGACCTTGAACTGTGCAGATAAGGCTGGCGGCGGGCATGCGCAGGTGCGGCATTTTCTTCCGGGATACCGTAGCGGAGGAGAAAAACGGTCTACTACAGTTCCCTAATGTTGAGGTTACGTGACATCAATTTTCCCGCAAAGCCTAGCGGAGAAACTGAATTTGTTCATGGGTGACTTGACACGAGGTCAGGTGACGTCATTTTGCCCGCTTATTTTAGCGGAGCAACTGAATTGTTGTTAAGGTCACGTGACGTCAGCTTCCCCGCTAAATTTAGCGGGGAAACTTAACCGGCTAAATTTAGCGGGGAAATTGTCTTTAAATTTAGAGGAAAATTTAGCGGGGAATTTAACGGGAGCTGGAGAGGAGGAAGAAAGGAGACGAACGGAAGGATGAAGAGGAGGAGGAGGAGGAGGGGAGGAGGAGGCAGGAGGAGGAGGAGAGGATGAGGGAAAAAGGAGGGGAGGGAAATACTCTCCCTCCGTACCCTCTCCTTCGTACCCTCCCTCCTCATCCTCAAGAGCTGCGCTCTAATTTTGCATTACAGAGATTTGTTAAGGTTGTGACTATTCGACTTCCATTTTCAAAATAATTTTAATATTATTTTACGTCCGTGACGCCACTTCCTGAAGACGTGAAAACATATCCAAATATGTTTTGACGTGCACCGGGCAAAATATTTTTGTAATTATTTTGACGTCTCAAGCTTAGAACTTTGGAGCTAGCTTCGGAGTCGGGACTAAAAACAAAACAAAAGAGGCGGTAAAAAAAACTATCTTGCAGGCACCGTTGCGGTTCGACCGTACTACACATATTTTCCGAAAACAAATATCATGCATTCGGCTGCTGTTCCTAAGACCTTTTAAAGTATGTGAAATGCAAAAAAAAAAAAATAAACTTTTCGACTTACATCAGCTATATCAGGCTGCACGTTACGTTTGTTTGGTTGGGCTCAAAATTACAAAATTCGGCACCACAACTTTTTATGATTTATTTCACGTGTTTCATACAAAGAAAGGAGCTGAATGCCGTGCCATAAAATTCGCAGTTGATTGGAACATGCGTGTATCTCGCACAACCGCGCAAGAACCTGTGTTCGTTCGCACCGCTCGGAACAAGGAGGCAGTGTTTGCATTCACAACCTTTTATTTAACATCCCGATGGTTTCGTAGTTAACCCAGTTAACCGGCTGGTCATACACAAACCAAACAGAGATTCTAAACTAAGCAAGTAACTCACGATACCCGGTTAAAGATAAGGCGGATGCCAGATGAAAAGCGAGACTGCAACCACACGAAAACGCTTTCGCATGATATGAAGGCACAAAAAGCGTGCCAGCGTACCAAATTTCTCAGTGTTACGCAGTGTATGCACTTGCATTTGTTACGTGCAGGCAAGACAGAGAGATATACCGCTCACCTTTGTTGTAGATTCAAAATATTAAGTGAGACGCGTGTCGAAACAACATGCGAGCTCAGAACATCGCCGCGGGCGTAGCAGGTCCAAAAGAATTAACCGTCGAGCCAGTTCCACACACACGCTGAATAAGACATTTCCACTGCCGACTAGGACCGAAAGTTCTTAGAAACGCAGCACATGAATCCGTCAAAACCTCAACACAACAAAACATCGACGACACTATCAGTAACTAAACAGTACGAAACCACCAAACAGTTTCCACCCTACCACACGACGGCGGCTTTGAAGGCGGATGTTGAAATAATAAAGCCACTATTTTGATGTTTTACGGAAGTGACGTCGCAGACGTCGATATAATTTGTGAGATATTTTGACGGTGGAGGTCGAAATAGTCACTGCCATTTGTAAAAGTCTTTTATATTTTCCTTTTTTTTCATTTTACACTTCAATTTATTTGTATCAACTTTGTAACAACGACTGACGTTCACAGATTTGGATGAGTCTCAATACGATGGGCGATATAAAAAAGAAGATATATGATAGTGAAAGTTTTCCATTAATGAAACACATCATCATGGGTCTAATGAGGTCAGGATTGCAAATGGCTCACGGATATCAGTTTTTGTTTTGGAACATGTTTATTGCAAAATTACCCAAGCATCAACGAGAATGCTAGGAATTTAGGTCTACGCGGCGCACGCATCTGCCTTCCCTGTGTAAAAGATTTGATATAAATGACGAAAATAAGGAGCTGACGAACAAGAGTGCAAAATGCAATTTGTTTTATATTTTTGGTTTAGAACAGCTACTGCGACAGACGCCAGCACGTGCATTGCGTGTAACTGCACTTGTTAAATTATTTTTTTGTGCTTGGGTAATTTAGCAAAAAGTATATTACATCTTTGAACGAATACAAAGAACAGACCGAAACTGCTATAGTGCGTACGGTTTGTTTTGAGTTGATCTTTATCTATTTTAGACAGAGTAACAAAACTGTTGTAATCTCTTTTTTGGCTTTCAGAAGCGTCAGGTTGATATTCCAAATAGGTCTTATCGTGTATGTTCTCACTACGGGTTTCTTTGTTATCCTTAATTACTTTTAGGGCATGTTTCATGTTTGGAACTTTCAAACAATGAAGACCGTATATGTGAGGTAGTCTGTGGCCATGTCCAACACCTAGACGCTGTCCTTCCTTGTACGTCAAAAATTGTCGCAACTTTTACAGGCTAAAGTCAGTTTGGAGTTATGACCATTTTCACGACAGGTATTTTGATGATCCAGGCATTGATCGCAAATTACCGTAACGCAGCCAGAAGTGAGTATCTGATGCTGGCATGTCTCCCGACTGAGCAACGGCTTAACAAAATCTTGACGCACATTGAGCCACAGCTCACGACAAGCGAAGCCGGAGCAGCAAGCTGGGAAGTCTCAGCTGTTTGGTTTTGTCTAATAGACTATAGCTAATTGTCTAAAAATATTCTAACTGAATGCGACTTCTAGTTTATCTTGCTTTCTTTTCACTTCTGACTTCGCATTTTCTGTTGTACGACTACAGGACCCTCCGGTAGTCGTGTTGAGTCTACCGCCAGGAAGCCTCTTCTTGGCATCCCTGAGCATGTCATGCTTGGAAACTACACTTGGGCACAAGCTTGAGCTCAACTTACTGGCACAGCACACAGTTTTCAGCCAGGCGTACGAAGCAACTGTGGCCAAAGCACGTTAGTATACCTAATCGCGGAGTAGCGCTGCGAGGGGGCAAGGTTTACCTCAGTAGATCCACGTGAAGGTGCTTTTTCACAGAGCGAAAACGTTAATTTAAAAAATTGGAAGACTCTTAAGCTTCGCCTTTAACAGTGCAACACGATAGCAATGTCGGGCACCGTTCGCATCGCCTTCTCATTGGCCGTGCAAGCGTGCCTTGCGCGGCCTAGTCAGTAGACTGTCTGACTCGCAACCAAAGGTTCGTGGGTTGGAATCCCACCTACAATTCTTCAAAGTTTGTTTTAAGGCAAAAAATTACTTTATAAAGTGGAATCATTTGAGACATGCGGCGACCTTTCATTCGCATTACATATCATGTTTTAGTCACTTTCATTACAGAAATGACGTGACGTTTCACGTGAGCGTTGTGGGTTGCTTCAAATTCCAGCGCGAGGTCATGTGGCTGTGACGTCATGGCCCTATCGTCCAATCAGGATTTTCACGTAGCGCTACCGACACCGGCTTTTCTGCGACGCGAGCTCCTTCACGCTCTCGCGTTAATATATTTTTTTATTTTGAGAATCGTAAGCAGACTTAATGAAATCTGCGAAAACAAAGCAATTGATAAACCTGGACACAAGCATCTTTAATGAGTGATAGGGCGCAGGCGAGCTGGTTTACGTTCATCATTTAAGACAAGCCTGAGGCTTTCAGATTTGTCGTGTTGGTCCTTCTTGTTTTCCCCAGTCTCAGGATTGTCTTAAATCACAAGCATCTTTGAATATAAAAACCCCGAGCAGGGGACTCAAATTACAGCTGCAAAACAAACCCTCCCGGTCCCCGATCTCGTCTTATGTATTAACATCATAGAAATGCTCACGAGATGAGAGATTGAGAAATATTATAGATATTAACTGAGGCAAAGAAAAAATATACAGCCAGACTCAAGTGCCCTAACTAAAATATCCCCGCACCTCCTCCTTCTTTCCTCTTCTTCCTCCTCCTTCCCCTCAAGAGAAAAAGAAGAAACATGGATCATAATGAGACACATGAGACTGTTGAGGGGAAAAATTAACCAACTTTCAAATCGCAGGAAAAGACAACAATAGGGGAACGTCTCACAGGAGAAGGTCTCAAATTAGAGTAGATGGGTTAAAAAATCGTGATGATATCCTAGTCTTTTCTTTTTTCCTCAAACTTGGAAGCTTCTTATCAACAGCTCCCCTGCACACTCATTATTAATTCGTTAAGAAAACTAGCGTTGCCAGAGGCGTTGGAAAAGCGGAGGGGTAGGGGTGGACATGTTTTCCCAATGGGGGCACATTCGACAACAGCTCTCTCTATTCTCCCGCTTTTCCACCCATAATTTCCGTCGCCCCTTCAACAACGAAACACGTCCGACCCACCTCCCTTAGCATTTTAAGCCCATAATCACTCGCACTAAGTTCACTTGCGAAGCTACTCTTTTGCTGATTCGGGTGCATGTATATACGTCTAAGCACTTCTCCTGAAAATACAACAAAAAAAGGAGAATTTCGATTATGCGCACTGAAAATTAGCATCATTGGGAACAACATACAACATAAGATAAGAATAATACAAATTGACTATTTCTTTTAATAACGCGAGCTCAAATTATGGTTGATGTACTTTTGTGATGAAGTTTAAAAATGTGTATAAATTATTTCGTAATAATAAATTAAACTAATCTTATAGCAGTCGATAGCACCTCTATAGGCCTATAGGCATTTTGTATTTAGTGAGAAAAATGTATAATGAATCATATTCCTAACGAGCGTGTTGTAAATTATACTAGATAACAGAAATAATAAAACGTAAAACAAGACGATAAAAAGACGCTCCACATATGTTACCAACACTCCAAATATGTTCCACATATATCACAACGCTCCATATATGTCGCCAAAACGTCAGAGATATAATGTCTTCGCATTTTTATTTTAGGCATGAAATATGTCAAAATTAATTTAGTTTAATGCAAAAAATGGGCCACCCGTCGTACATATAGGAGAACAATTACTGCGAGTATTTTCATTTTTATTTGAGTACAACTGGGTAGAACTCGCTATAAAATTCAAGCAGCCTAAATGTAACAAATTACCTTGCTTCAAATATTGTAACACAGCGCGCAAAATACGACAACACAGAGTAAAAGAAGAACACATTATAAGCGCTTGTACTGTGCTCTTCTTTTAGTCTGTGTTTTCTTCTTTTTCG
>JAZHYW010003199.1:0-13758 GCA_037355805.1 Ixodes ricinus
GGCCAGATGAATAAGATGAGCTAGCTAAACATGTTGAGGATATGTATTAGAGTTAAATCGCGATCGCGAAGCGTCACGTGTTCGAGGATATACATACGCATCCTGCCGGCAGTGCAACTTTATTAACCTGATCAATTCAAATAGAATTTCGTTGTCAGTAGTTTTGTCCCCAGTCAAATTTGAAAGATTATTATTATACTCTGTTTCAGCTTGGGTTCAGACCACGGTGGAAGAAATACATTTAGGTGATGACTCTCTGTCTCACGCGGCGACCACATTATGTTCGGCGCGCGAGCGCGCTTCACGCGCACGGGGATAGATGGCGCCAAAGTTTAGAGGGGCTTGTGAAGGCTTGTATAGAGGGCTTGTGAAGGAAATTATGCATTCTTTACTCGGCCGCTGTGTACTGTGTACTGAAATGATGGATTTATGTTGGCGCACTGGCACCGATTGCCTTTTCCCCCGTGCGGTTCCTGTTTCTTTAAACGAGAACATTCCGATGCTGACTTAACGTGACAAAAATACTCGTATAAATATAAAACTTCCCTGCATAATCTACTGGGCCTTCAATAATTTAGAGTAATTTAAACTAAACAGCTGGGTCTTGCTCGCATGTTTTGTCAAACAGCATGTTTGGTAACAGTTCCGTAAATTGTTTACACGCATTGCGTGGCTTTATAAGAGGTCGGGTGATTTTTTTCCACCCTGCTTCTGCCTTCTTATTGAAAAGAATAAATTCTAATAATGCTACATAGTGGGGCCAAAATAATTCTTTACATGAGCATAAAGGTTATAGCATTACAAGTGGTTTATACATATAATGTAAACTTGTACTGTGGAACATACAAACCTTGTGAGCAGAAAAAAAATTATATTTATGATGACATAGTGACTGAAATGATGACACAGTATGATGACATACTGACTGACATGATGACACAGTGACTGAAAGTCAGACAATAGTAGCGGTTATAGGACATAAATCACTTTTCATCTGTAAAAAATACCTGACGAATATTTTTGCTTTAAAATGTACACAAAAGCCGAATTCACTGCATACTACCAAAGAACGCCATCTCCTACATCCTGTGTTTCTCGCCCATGCATGCTCCTAAACTAAGACGAGCGCTGCTTTACTGATTTCTTCTTTTCTTGAGCTTGTTTGTTCATACTCGTGGTAATATGCTTACAGTGTTGTCGCATTCGCATGCTGAAGTAGTAGTGGAGCAACTGGGCAATTGTTTCTTCTTTGTGTTCAGCGCATGGAAACGTTATTGTGCATGTGTCAAGAACACTGTCGATTGTGTCCCAGTAGACAGTCTGGTGGCTTTTATTTTCCACGAAGAACTGTTCCGCTTTCTTCAGTAGCTGGAAAAGGTTCTTGTTGGGGTGTATAAGGCCTCCTCTGTTCTTCACGTTTGTCAGTGCTGCTTCAGCAGAAGTGTTATTGTCGATGCTGAAAGCGAGTCGGCATGCAGGGCAGCCTGTAGCTTTTTTCATCTTCACACTCAAAAACCCAGTTACATAATATAGCATGCAGTCCACAACCTTGGTTTCTTCAGCCTTTTCCGTCCAGACATCTTCGCATTCCCAGTCTTCGACAGAAATTAGTCTGTGAAGCTTGGTCTTCACTTGGTCAAAGAGATGAGGAGACTAGGTTGTAACTTGCGATCGGCCCTCGGGATTGCATGACGTCACTACTCCAGGCGAGCGTCATTCGATGGAGCTTTTAACAAGGACACTCGCTCTGCACAGTTCCGGTACCCCGAATTGCGGTTGGGAACGAAGCACGTCTTTCCCATCCTTATAGCATAAGTTCTTCTTCGGGTTAAGGCTCACCTTCGTGCACGATGGTGGCACCTGTGATCGACACAGCACCAAAGCAAAACATGAGGCCAGCCACTGGCCGCACACCACCACCACACCGCGAAAAAGGCGAGCATGCTACGCCCCCGAAACCGTGGCCGCCGAGGAGAGATATCATACTCTAGAATCACTAAATAAGCTACGCTTTCAGAGTACCGCATTCCTTTTCTTTGGCACTTTGCCGACAATACAGTCGCTCTATTCAACAATATTCTGGTTCGCTGCGGCATCATTGGACAGCGGCAGTCACGTGAGTCGCTATCATCATCATCGCGTTTTTTCAACGCCACCATCTTGGGTCCAGCGATCCGCTGCCTGCTGCTGTTTTACTGTTTACTGCGCGCGCACGCTGAAGTCCGTCGCTCAGCATGCACTTTTTCCTTCTTACGTCGAGATACGAACAACACGACCTTGATTCGCTGCCACAGCTGCGGCTACGGCAGCTGGCGCAGGCGACGGCTACAGCTCGGCTTGGCTCAGCTACAGTCACTCCTCCATCTGCGCGTGGACCCAAGATGGCGGCGCCTGACGCGCTTCAGACGCGTAGTTTGGGAGTTTCGGTACTCTGAAAGCGTAGCTTTATTTAGTGACTCTAATCATACCCACGGTGCTCACACCTTAGCACCCTCTGCGGCGGCGCGGAGCCTAACTATACTTCGTTTCACCTTAGGTTGTACCGCAGCGAAGGCTAGAACGCGCGCTCATAGCGTTGGCATGCTCTTAAAGGGATTGTCCGGTCAAATTTTGTATTCGAGAAAACAATTGAATATCATTGTTATTGCCTCGAGATGGATCGTACGTGCAATATCTGAATTTTATATGCCCCTCTGCGTGAGTAATTGAATTTATGCTGCTCCAATCGCATTCTAGCGTAAACACTGCTTTCGTTGGCAACATTGAAGCTCTGATGTCACAAAACACAAAGCGAGCATTTTTGTCTGCCTCAGCGTGCTTCGTTTTGTTGTTGTGCTCGACTTGTTTCGTAGTTGGGTGAGATTTTTGTTGCGCTGTTGGGTGCCACAACCACCGGGCAGCACATGCGAGCCAAGACATGACGTTCCGCATTTTTGCGCGAGACGTGCAGTGACGAGCGAAGTGGATCGTCGCCGTGCGTAGGGACTAGGTTCCCGTCAAGATCGAGATCCCGCTTATGCAGCAATCATCTCACAGAAGAGAGCTACGAGCCGAGCTCTAAGCGGACAGAAGGCAGGTAAGCTGAGGTGTGATGCTGTGCCAACGATATTAAGGGGATTCAACGCTATTTATTTGTACCCTTTTCCTCATAGATGGCGCGGAAATTTTCCGGAACAAACGAGTTGCATGCTCCCAGCTGCGCATGCAGGTCGGGCCCTCGAGGTGGGCTCGGGCCACGGGCTGTTCGACGCCGGTCTCGAGCTAGATCTTCTTCGCTCTGCGTCAGCCGCTGCCGGAAGCGGCCAACGGGCGGCGCGAGATACGAGCCAGTATAAACGTAGATTATAGTAGCTTACATAACGTCGAATAAGCTCTTATTTACGATTGGATTCGAAGTTCCAACCACGTTCGAAATTCTCTAAAGCGCAGACTCCGGCGTTGCGGCCGTTTGGACCACCACATTTGACACGCAAACGTTGTTTTGAAAGAAAAAAATTGTATGGACCTTTTTTGTGTACTCTCGTCCCCAGCCACCTAGTACGCGTATCCGGTATGGGCGACGAAAAATTACTAAAACGTTTCAACTTGTAACTAGGAAAAAAATAAGGGGAGGCAAAACGATAATGTTTGACGGTTACGCTTATATCCTAAGTGTCTTCTACTGGCGTGGCGACGGCAAAGCAATGTTTTCGCCCATACTGGAAGTGACGACAATTCAAGATGGCGACGCCCTTGAAGAAAGGGTCTATATTTTAGAGCTTATCTCAAAGCTAGAAAAATTTTAAAAATAGAAATAAAGCGGCAGGTTTGCACTTTCAATGTCCTATATATCGGCGTGCTCTTCGTCTGAATACTGGTTTGCAAACCCGTTTCCCGGAGGTGTGGAGTAAAGCCCATCTATCCTGGGAAAAGTGGCGCCATTCATTGTTGTGGAAATGCTCGACACACGTACCGCGTTCCACTTCTTGGAAGAACATGGCGTCTGAAATCTAGCTCAGTGCTGCGCTGTTCCGCCATGATCTTCTCAAGGGCTGCACATCGCACGTGCCTCGTCATCGACGCACCTTGCTCAACTTTTAAAATATGAAGGGGTTTTAGTGTGAAGTAAAACCCCTCGATGTGTTTGCGTTTGTCTTGCAAGTTGCGTCAAATGCGCAAGTGCACGAGGCCCGTGTCTCGAGCGGCAATTGGAAGCAAATGGCGGCGAAGCATTGAAATGAGCGACCCTTGGAAGCGAATGGCGGCGGAGCACCCGCTTGTTGCACGTGTCTTGCGCGTTTCCACAACAATGGTTGGCGGTACTTGTAAAAAAAAAAACCACCAAGGGGCTTTAGTGTGAAGAACGCAAAAACGCCCAGAGAGAGACTGGCGGCGAGTAGGATAAACGCGACAAATAATGATTTTAAGGGAATATACGAGCAATAATGCCGTTTCAGTTCGCATTTAGAAACAAACTTTTTTGTTCGCTAGAAAAAGTATTATAAGGCAGACGAATGTTTGTTTAATTGTGTTGTCTGCTATCCGTTCTCGTATCTCTCCTGGGCGCGGACGACGCGTAAGGAGGAAAGTCGGGTCGTACCCAAGCAGGACCAAACGTCCGGCGGATCGCACGACGCGTCGAAAAAATGGCATCACCCCATCGGCCCCGGCAAATCACGACTTCACGTGGACGCACGCGACATCGTAATGAGCCGATGCCTGATAGAATTTGACTTTTTTCCGACGCGCCCTTACGCAGTCATTGATAAGTTGGATGCAGCTGGCGTAGGTATGACGCTCTTCTTTAAAATGGTAACGGCAGGTCACTAAAAAACTGCTGCACCGATGGTGCAGGTGCATTCGGCTACAGGGGGAATATATCGAGAAAGTTGTCATATCGACCTAACCTCTAACTTGCCGGTATCGGCAGCGAAAAAACAAGATCATTAAAAAACACCCCTTGTGCCAAACTCATAATGCACTGTGAATTATGTATCCAATGAATATTGCATACATTAGGTTGCATTAAAACCACAAAGACAATCTGAAAAGAAGGGTCAAACTACAGGCCGTGTTGTTTGTACCCTTTTTGTTCACTCGTATCTGTGTTTTTTTCCCTTTGTGTGAACGTTGTTCTAGTAACACAATATACTAAACAAACACTTCACACAACAGTAGAATACAGGAGAAGGTCTTTTCTACCTCTGTGTTATCAATAGAGTGACATAGATCTGCATAACTATTTTACAGCATGCAGTTGTATCTTTTTAACTCTACACTAAGGCGGAAGACGTGCTGACATCGCTCAAACTGACGGACGTTGAAAAAGTTAACTACGATGCCGTGATGCGAGCATTCGTGAAAAACTTCCTGCTGCGTACGAACGTTATCTACGAACGGGCCAAGTTCCATAGGCATAAACAAGAGGCAAACGAAACTGCTGACGACTTTGTCGAGGACTTCTACAAGATGACAGAGACGTGCGACTACAGGAACTAGAAAGAAGAGGTAATAAGGAATAAACTCGTTGTGAGACTCAACAATGTCATGTTGAGTGAAAATTTCCAGCTCAACGCAGACCTGACATTATAAAAACCGCCATCGCCCCGGAGCGCAATTCAGAGACAGTGAAGCAGCAGCTAAAGAAACTGCGACCACTATACGCAGTAAGCGCGACCGTCGGCGTGGGCCACACTTCTGCGTGGCGTGTCTAAAGCAACAAGAAGTGACCATTTCCCACCCGTGAACTGTACCAAGGAGTTCTCTGCCCATGCACCTGGTGCGGCTCTACTACTCGTCCACAATCGCGCGCCAAGTGCCCAGCAGCTGACAACATTGGCAATGGGTATGGCAAGAAAGGACATTTTACGTTGCTCTGCCTGTCAGCGAAAAAGAACCACTCAAATACACAAAGCCATGTTGCACCTCGAGGAGGTCTACTCTCCTCGTAGATTCCTAAAGTTGAAGGCGCTGCTGGCAAATGCTGACCAGAGTCTGGTGCAGACTAAATTCCTCTGATAAAATTCACGTTTACAAGTACCGCCAACCATTGTTGTGGAAACGCGCAAGACACGCGCCAGGAGCGGGTGCTCCGCTGCCATTCGCTTCCAAGCGCCGCTCATTTCAGTGCTGCGCCGACAACTGCTTCCAAGGGCCGCTCGAGACACGGGCCTCGTGCACTGGCGCACTTGACGGTACTTACAAGACAAACGCAAACACATCGAAGGGCTTTAGTCCAGACAAATAAAGGGGGATCGGTGGCCGAGTCAACGTTACTGGAGCTTGCTCCAGTAACGTTGGCCGAGTGAGCTAGCGCACACCAGCTAGGAGCACGTGGAGCGAAATCTCGCGCTGCAGAATCCAGGGATCCTGGGTTCAATCCCCACCCCTGCCTGTTTCGATCTGGATGAGCATCGTTGCGTGCGGTCGTGTATCACTACTGCATGGTACCGGTTAAATACTCCAGGCTAGCGGCTGTACTGCACTGGCTATATTGCTCGTCTACAGCTGAGAGACAAGTCGCCAGTTGAGGCAGACTAACTTCAAGCAGTATAAACACACACACAATCACAAATGAAGCACGCTCACCAAGGTATCTTTGACAAGCTTGCTGTAACTCGGTGCTTTTGAAGTAAGCACGAGCGATTGTAAGCCTGTCAAAGATACATTGGAGTGCGTGATTCATTCGGTGCTGGTGTTGGTTGTTTCTATTAGTAACTCTCGTTGGACTTGGGCTTGAGCATAGCGATCCTGCAACTGCCCAGAGCGGTAGTACAACCGGGAGCTCGAACTATTGCTTCGAAGCATGCTCTATCATAATCATCATCGTAAACTTTAATATTCGAAAAGTGAAAGGACCTTGCGGTCCCTGGTCGGTGCCTTTAGTATTGCAGGGCTCAGTTGGCCATCCAGATTCGGCGGGCTCACTCAACCAGTCGCTGCTGGTCCCCGAGCTTTGTGCCGGATAGGGCCGCCTCCCAGGAGGAAAATGTAGGAGAAGGAAGGGGAGTGATACCTTCACTGGGGGTGGGGGAGAATACCCAGATGGAGTGGTACATGTTGGTGCAACCTGTACCAGGAGCAGTACAACGTGGCCGCGTTAGGTAAAGCCTGGGAAAAATTGCGCCATTCATTCTTGTGGAAATGCTCGAGACACGTGACGCGCGCCACTTCTGGGAAGAACATGGCGTCTCAAATCTATAGCTCAGTGCTCCGCTGTGTCGCCATGATCTTCCCGAGGCCTGCACGTGGCCCGCGCCTCTTGCATCAACGCACCTTGCGCTGCTTTTACAACATGAAGGGGCTTTAGCGGTAGGCAGCGGTAACGATCTTCCAAAGGCTCATAAGCAGTTGTGTTTGAGAGCGTTTGTGTGTGTTTGACTTCGTTGCAGCTGCGAAAAACCAGGACATCCCTGCTTCGTATGTCGCGTACCAAGATACTCTTCCACGCTTCATACGAAGCATAGATGTGCAGGTAACTCGCTTTCGTTTCTTGGCGCAGCACAGTCAGACGCACTAAAACGCAACTGTGTGCATGGGCATTCAAACACCCTATTATGCATTTGCTTGCACTTGCAAGCATCGGTGTTTCCCCGGTGTCATCAAGGAACGTGACTGCTTTCACTGATGTAACGCATAAAACCAAAATATTCGTTTGTAGGAAGGTATGTTTTTATTTGTGCTCGTAAGAGCAGGTGCCACAGAGAGGCATGTAGCCCGTACAATCAATGCCGGAGAGGCCCGCATAGGGGGTGATAATGATAATACAGTGCGATATAATGTGGGGCACTGATAATGTACTGTGAGGCATCACGAAGGAGGGGTCTAAGTTGATCGCAGGTGTGTGGCAGCTTCGCGACAAAGTTGCGGAACCTCGGGTCGGTCACTAATGGGCACGTTAGTTATTCTTTTTTGCAACGTTCAAAAAGTGCCAACCAACAGAGCCATCAATTGTAATTTTGTTGTGTGTATGTTTATACAGCGGGAAGTTAGTCAGCCCCGAGGGCGTCTGGTGTCTTCGTTAGAGATGAAAGCCACTGCTTGTCTGACGTCTTTAACGCGTCTGACGTTAAATTTAACGTGCATCACGTAATGGTGATACATGACAGCACACCGGTACGATGCTCATCCAGATTGAAATGGACAGAGGCGGGAGATAGAATCTACGATCAGTGAGCCTTACAGCGCAAGCTTTCGCTGCACGTGCTACCGATCCCCGAGCCCCCGAGCAAACAGACATCGCAGTCGAATTCGAGCTCACGAGAAAAACAGCAACAACAATAAAATCTCCGGTTTGAGGCGTTTAGTACTTGTGTCGCCATCTCGTTTAACACATTGGAAATAAAATTAGCAGGGTAATTTTATTTACACAAATACGCAAATACAACATTATTTTGTTGTCTCGTCGTGGTTTTAAAATTAAGACTAGAGGCACCCCTAGTGCATACGGCCAAGCGTTTTGGCCCGTTTGTCCTCTAAATATTTGTATTTTCAAAAATGCTTCAAAACGCGCTCAAAACAGTCAAAACGGTCATATTTCAGGATTTTATTAAAAATCACCAGCGCTCTAAAAGAAAAATCTAAGGGCCGTACAACCTTCATTACATTATCATAAGTAACCCCCAAAAGAACGAATACTCTCGTGCATTCCTGAAACTCAGGTTTGTGTAGCGAAATTTGCCCATTGAGTGACGAGCGGTTGAATCCCCCTTAAACTACGTCCATCCACTCCTCGCCCAAATCGGATTAATCAATTTGATTATGCAGCGAAACCGAAACCAACAGCTAGGCCATCTGGAAACGATACCAGAAGTTGTATTTAGCACGCGTGCAGCCCGATTCATGTTTGACCCGCGTGCGAAAATGGAGCGTTACTACGATTCGCCAAGCTCGTCCAAGTCAAGTGACGACATGCATTTGAGCGATTCGCCGTTGGTCTTCGACCCGCGGACATCGCCTCTGAGGGAACGACCCGCAGCCTCATCACCGATCCAGTGGATCCGCTGACATGTGTATCCAGATGCCGCTTCGTGTACTTAGGTGCCGCTTCAGAAGCGAAATCTGCATCCTTTGCTTTGCAAGCGCCCCTAGTTCGATCGGTGGCCGTCGCAGTTGTGTTTGCGCAAAATGGCATACGTTTGCTCGAAGCTTATGGCTGTCTGCGAGTAATTTCCTGCTAAAAGGCGTGACTTTTTTGCACATGCTTGGGAACTGCATTTAAAGAACCGTATTTAAGTAGGGTACAGCCGAGGAGACTACATAATTCAAAACAAAATACAAGACATCCATCGACCAACGCTTGTTATCCCGTCCATCCGACAAACCTTTGCGTTTTGTGACGTCACGCAGCACCTACGGATGTCAGCCATTGACACTGGCGAAATTCGGGGTGCAGTTTCGTACATAGGCTCATGAAAGGTTTAACTAATAACGGGAGATCATATATCAAAATAAAAATGACGTTTGTCTACATGAAGGCTCCCTCGAGGTAACGAGCGCAAGAACTTAAGTACTTCCGGTTTCGACCGGACAATCCCTTTAAGTCACGAGAGCTTGTGCCGCCGAGATGGGCTCCAGAGCAAGGAGCTCGCGCTTGTAGCCTTTCCTGTGGTACATCATAAGGTGAAACAGCGTATACTCCAGTTCGATAATAGCTCCGAACACGATCTGGTCGTTCGCTCCCCGCGTGGAGAGCGGCCAGAGTGGCCCAGACGCAGGCGATGCTACAAGCGCGAGCTCCGGGCTTCAGCGTCGCTGCCAAGCACGCGCGCTCGTGCAATGCAAGCACTGTTCAGGGCCACGCGCTCGCGCTCGTAGCATCGGCTGCGTCTGGACCCAAGCTGAAACGAAGTATAATGCGTGTTTTTTTTTTAATTGTTTATTTATATTGTTGGTTGTTGGCTTGTCCTGTTTGTGAGTTTCCGACGTATAAACGTGATTTGTACCCCACTCATCTGTTGTAATGCTGCAGCGCTGCAAGGTACAAATAAATAAATAAACGAAAAAAAAGATCACTCTGATGAAGTGTATTGTTGCCGAAGTTTATTGAGGCGGTTCATTATAAACAGCTGTCATATACTAAAAGTAAAACATGAAGTTACGACAAACTAGCGTAAAAGTAACGTCTGTTAGTCATAGCAAGTAACGACACCGGTATTTAGTTACATTTGCGAATTGGTAACGAAGCTTTGTAACGCGTTAGCTTTTTTCCAAGCTAACGAGTATTCCTATTTCGTTACATATTTCAGGTAACGGGCACGATACCGGTTACGTGATGGGTTTAGAGCTCTGGACTGTCAGAGATGGCTTGTAACGTCAGCTGCGGTTCATCACAAGAGGAAACGGAGTACAGTGACGACAAGGGTAAACAATACTTTCCTCGCAGCAGCCCCCTCCCCTCCCCCGAGAACCCTGGACGGGTGTGGTCAGCTGAGAGCAACGGCCGCACGTCCGAACGATTTCAAATCCCAACAAAGATTTCCCGAGAGAGAGCCCATTTTCTCTCTCTCGCTTCACAGATGGCGAAGCAGTGGTGCAGACGAACCGCTAAGACATTTGATCAAACGGCTTACCGGTTTGCCCAAACTGGTGAGCAATTTCAAACCGATTCTCTAGGCCGCCGTGCAATGTGAACACGTTCATATACCACTTCGCTCAAACGGGATAGCGGTTTTATCAAACCGGTGAGCGGTTTGACCGAACCGGTGAGTGGTTTAATCAAATCGGTGAGCAGTTTAATTATACCGCTAGGCGAGGGTTCGCACACGCTATTGAACCCGAGCTCCGAGCAACTCCCGCGGGACGAATGGCGAAAAAGAAACCCAGAGCATCGCTGGATGTGAATAGGTTTGAATGTAAAAGTTCTGAGCTTTGACTCCGGAGCTAGATCGAGAAACAGGGCCGCGGGAAGGCGCAGAAGCAGCGCCGATGACAAAGACTCTGCGGGCGCATTAATAGGACGGAGCGGGCAGCGTTTCACTTATGCGGCGTTGCGTAAATTCCGTCACTCGTATACGGTGTCAGGAACGCGTCTCCGTCCGGAAATTTAGCGTCCTATCCCGTCCATACATGAAACATGGTCCCGAAACGGCGACAAGTTCCGTCACAGAAGACGGAATGCCATGCCGTCGGATGTCGAGATCCTAATGGTAATTGGTCGAGCAAGTTCCGGCAAAAAGCACGATCAAACACGAGTGTCGCCGTCGTCACGACGTCCCAAATCCTGGCTGCCGAAGTTTCAGTGGACTGCCGCACTGGAGAGCGAGGTGCAGCAGAGCAGGCCTGTGTCACACCCCCACCTCTGCTGTGAATCAGCCAGGATCGCGGCCGCCGACAGCACGACACTTGTAGGACGTCATCAGAAAGAAATCGAGGGGCCACGTTTTGAACGCAGTAAACACACCAGTAGGAGATTGCTTCCCCGACCTATTTCAGGCCTATTTCGTTAACTTCTTGCCTTTGCAAACTGATGGAGAGCATGGTGAACGCTCGCTTGATCTGGCACATCGAAGACAAACAGCTCCTCTCTCCTACCCAATATGGCTTCCGTCCTGGTTTATCAACTCAGGACGTCCTTCTTCGCCTCAAAGAAACTGTCCTGGACAAATCTTTCCCACACCCCAGAATCGTGGTGGCAGTGGATATCCGAAAAGCCTTTGACGGCGTTCCTCATGACACGGTCCTAGCCAAAGCTCGTGATCTCGGGCTGAAAGGAAAGATCTACAACTTTATTGCTGCCTTCCTAGAGAACAGATCATTCCAAGTCCAAATCGGACAAGAAACCAGCAGCACCCACCACAACGGGGTCGGGGTCCCCCAGGGATCCGTGATAGCCCCCACGTTGTTTAACATAGCAATGTCCCAACTACCGGCAAGGCTGGCAAAGATTCCGAACATCGAACACGCCATATACGCAGACGATGTCTCAGTGTGGACCCACGCGGGATGCCTAGGCAAACAAGAAGAAGCCCTCCAAGCGGCGCTCGACACCATACATGCATACTCAATCGAAGTGGGTTTGGCTACGGCACCAGACAAAACTGAGTTTGTCGTGGTTCATGGGGGCAGACATACCAAAGCCAAGGAAGCTGACAAAGACAGCATCAGCTTATCAATCGGTGAGCAGCCCATCACTCGCAAAGTCTCCATCCGATTGCTCGGGATGTTCATCGACGAAAAATGCACAGCAAACTCCTGGTATAAGCGTACTGTCGCAACCACTAAACAGGTTCTACACGTCCTGCGCAGAATCTCAAACCGTACCAGGGGGGTCAAAGAACGGGAACTTCGCCAGTTTGTCACCTCATTTATTCACGCTAAAGTGATGTATGGTTTGCCATACCATCCCGTCACCCGGACGCAGCTTCAAGCCCTAGAGCGTCTCAACCACGAGGCAAGGCGAATAACCACTGGGCTCCCTCGTTACACACCGCTAGCAGCTCTGAAAAGCTGCAGTGGGATAAATGACCTCACAGAGCTTCTCGAGACACACCTTCACACACAAGAGGTCCGCCTTCAATCCACGCACGCGGGCAGACACACACTAGCCATGCTTGGACATGACATTACCAACCTTCCAGACCTCCCACAACTGTCGCCGCCATGGGAGCACATCATGCTCACCGATTCCACACCGCTGCCACAGCATATGAACCCCGAGCAAGTAGAACGAAGACGAACATTCACCAAGAGACATGTCAAGTGGACCCAAACCGCCTGCCTGGAAGAAGATAATCGCATCGTCTACACGGACGCCGCCTGTCCTCAAGATGGAACCGATTTTGCCACGGCTTGGGTTGAAACCACTACGTCAACTCAGGGGCGACTGTATCATGCCACAACGGAACCCGTCCACAGCACGCAAGCAGAAATGCACGCTATCATTGATTATGTTCAACACGCAAACGATTCCTCCAACAACAGCAACACCAAGACCCATTTCCACCTCTTTACAGATTCTCAAGCTGCACATCGGGCTTGTGCGGATATTCGGCACACCACCGTTGCTGTTGAGCAGCTCAGACTCTCCGTGCAACGCTTACGTGCTCTCGGGCACGACCTCACAATACACTGGGTACCCGGACACTCCGGAATACCCGGCAACGAAAAAGCTCACCGCCTTGCACGCGCGCTCTTACTATCCGTGCAGGCCAGAGCAAGATCCGAAGATACAGTCTGCCTTCCTCACGAACAAGTAGAGGCCCGTGCACTACCACCTGACCCAGCGGAAGAGATATTCAAGGCACGGCACTACCGCAGAGCCTATCTCTTGGCTACCGCCAATCCCCTCCTTACACCCTTCCCTCCTTCTCCGCTCTTCTCCCGCCGGCAGCTTGTCACGCTCCGCCAAATTCAGACCGGGACCATCCTCACCCCTTACCTGCTACAGCGGTTCCGTCAGCACAGCAGCAGCCACCGCGAAAAGGACAGATGTGCTGCTACCACCAATCTTACTGGTACATGCGCATTGTGCCATGCAAACGCTGATCTGGAACACCTGCTCTGGGACTGCCCGCTATACTCGGAGCCCCGAACCCGCACCTTGGCTACCATCCCGCAGAGTTTCAGGCCTACCTCGCTGCATGCCTGGGCCTGCCCGGACCCCTCCTTCCCCAAAGTGATCGCTATCGAACTCTGGCGATCGCTGCTCGCGTACATCCAGGACCCTGCAGCTCCCCTGTCGGCACGCGGCTTCAAGGAGGCCCCTGTCCCCCGCTCCTGCACCCTAAACCCTTTCACCGCAGCATTTCTTAATGCAAAAAAGTGAAATAAACGTTTCCT
>JAZHYW010003200.1:0-16555 GCA_037355805.1 Ixodes ricinus
GTTCTCCAGGCAGCCTCACGCAGGGCCAGGCCAGGACCAGGAACCGCAGGCCGACTCCCGGCACGAACATCACGAGACGGGAGGGTCTCTCGCGACCAACTCTGTTTAATACATATATACAAAGTCACTGTATCGTCCGAGAGCACACACGCGACCTCCTGTTTGCTCCTTTTATCGGGTCGCTGTTCGGTACTCTCGCGGCTGGCAGCCAATGGTGGCCGAGCTGCCAACAAACGTCATGTTCAGGCCCCGCCCCCACTCATCCTCCGAGCACGCGCACACATACACGCACACCCTGCAGCGGCGGCCGGGCTTCACCTTCAGGCACCAAGGTACTCTCTCCCTCGAAAGCCGCGCCGAGGAGGCCACGACAAAGGGTCCATTGTCCACACGGGAGACGACGTTGACCGAGACAGTGACGATCCCTCCATTAGGTGGCTTAGTGGCACAAAGGGTTGGCCGGATTATCCGTCAGTAGCGTCGGAGGCTAATCCGAGCCGAACACACCCACGAAGGTCCCGCAGCTGGCGCGCCGTCACCCGGAATCCTTGCCCGGTAATCCCCCCGGTTCCTGCGTCGGCTGACCCCGTTTCAGGCCAGCGTAATCGCAGCCAGAATGAAGGGTCCGGCTCAGCTCCGCGCCTAGGTGGGGCGACGTCAACACGGTGGTCCTCCGTAGAAAGCCACGGCATCCCCTTTGTCGCCTCTCGCTTCGTTTCCGGGCACAGCTGACCGGAGCCACGTGGCGACGATACTCAAGACGTTCACCGGTGCCGGTCCGGATTAGATATGCGGAGAGTCGTTTCCAAAGGCCTTTCGCAACAGCGTGTACATAAGGGGCTTCGCGTGGCGAGCCTGGTCAGTTTCGCCATAGAGAAATATAGTACTACGTAAAGAGCGGACACTTCCATAGGCCCCAGCGGCCCAATTGAGTGTCAGCGAGCGCACCCAGCGGCCAGTATAGTCCCTAGTTGGGTGTTGAATGGATGGATACACGCAGTAACCGCTGGCCAGATGAATGAATGGATTCAAGGCGAATTCTGGCGGTATTTTTGTATCGGGAAGTAGCATGCGCCCTCTAGTTTAACGAGTCAGTGTTATTGTAACTAGCATGGTTTTTGTTTAAAATAGAATCGTTTTATAAGTATACCTTAATTGTACTGCAGAAGTCATCCGGTGCTACATATAATTCAAACTGACCGCACACCGAAAAGGATATTTTCACTTTTGTGCTAACTCTCTTGAAGGGACGACATGGGACGACAACAGGGATTGACACACAAAAGTGTTTATTTTCGTAACTATGACAAGCAAAACAAACATCAACTCTGAAGACAATGAGTGATGTATGTTATTCATACATTACAAAAATAAGAATACACATGCAAAATGTATGAAGAACGCGTCAACAGTGCAACACTGAAAAAAGTACTGCATTACAGCGAGACTTAATGCAAAAATATTCCAAAAGCCGGGAATCATAATGATAAAAAAACTGCGCCGACTTAACATAACAAGATAAACAGTTTAATCAAACGTTTCGTCTCCCATGCGGGAAACATCATCAGTGAAACCTTCAAGCAGGAATGGATTTTTTTTTTGATCAGCGAGATTTACAGCGACAAATAAAATAGGATGGAGGGCATTTAAAAAAAAATTACCTTCAAGTTATATGAAAGCGCTTGCACATATGACCATGTGACTAATACAGCAACAATAGAAGAACAAACTGGCCCAGTGGCTTCTAAATTCAGTGACCGAATGCAAATGTCCGTCAACAAAGAAACTACAGTCGCAATACTTCTTACCTATACCGTATAACATGACCGCAACAGAAGAATGACTAAAAACCCGCACGAGACAACAAGCCGCGGAACCAACTAACCACGCAATTAGGCAAGAGACACAGACCACACACAGACCAAGCAGCCGAAGCATCCGCCCTCCGTCGAGTCCACGACTCCGAAGCCAACCGTCGCGCCGCAGCCGTAGCCACAGCCGTTAAAGTCGTATTTGAAAGTTTTCAAAGTTCGCGATTATTTTAAAAGTTCACTCTATACAACAAAGTTATTTATTAATATTAAATAACTGACAAATGTTCAGGATAAGTGACACTGTTGCGCCTACTAACGGCCGGTAGAGTCCCTAACTCCTGGGCCGCGAAACGGCTTGAGTGGCCACTCTTTACGTAGTATATTTCCTCTATGGTTTCGCCTCAGCGTTCGATCCTGCTGCTTCGCCGGTTTCTGACGACGCCCGCGACGCTCTGTTATTATCTTCTGGCTTCTGTTTTACTTTTTTGGGCACAAGTTCGCCCCATTAAACGTTTAGTTTTACTCAGTTATTCTATTGCCTCATCGCTTGTCATTCGTGACAATATTAAAGGACTATCTACAATGTAGTTCTGTCTTCCAATGTTCTGGCTCCCATGACGCTGGTCAGACGCTCTCATAGCATTTCCACCTTTACTTTACCGTCAAAGCGGTTATTTTTTGTGTTTGTGCATACATGAGCAGAATAAGTCAACAATGGTACCGCAGTCTAAGTTTCGGGGCGGAGATACGCCAGCAGAGTTGGCAGGAGCAGCAACGATACATTAAACGGTGACCGTTCGGCTGCTTTTTGACGGTCAAGGTGCCGCAGACGTGCTGAACGAGGCGGCACGACTTGATAAATAGAAATATGAATACTGCTGGACTCTTTCATTTGAATGACGGCTTGGGCCGTCTAGCTGATGGTTTTTGAATTTCAAGTATTAACATTTATCTAATGCTCATAAACAATGAGGGTGCGAAGGTCATCTAAAAAAATCATTTTGTGTTAAATTACTCATTCAATGTGACAGATGCGCGCCTGTTCGCGAACGGGTGCACAAACGTTCCGGCCTAAAAATCACACCAATAATAAAAACAATATAAAAATATCTTCACGAACTTTTGTCACCTGTCAGATGAAGCTCTCTCGTTACCTCCCCCTTCCTAACGTCTATGTTTACATCGGCATTTTCAAAACCGGGAATGCAGGTTCCAAACCAGTCTCGACCACGACAAGCGGGTTTTTGTAAAGCTTCTCCTTCATGTTTCAACAGTAGCGCAAGGTGCGTCGATGCAAGAGGCACGTGCAACGTGCAGCCCTTGGGAAGATCATGGCGGCACAGCGCAATCCACTGAGCTAGATTCTCAGACGCCATGTTCTTCCCAGATGTGGCGCGGCGACACGTGTCTCAGCAGTTTCCGCAACAAGGAATGGGGCCACTTTTCCCAGGGGTAGAAGGGCATTTCATGGTTTTGTGCGCTACTGACTCCATCTGTCGTTTTTTATGCTATAATATTCATTTGAAACGAGGCGCCACCTATACAAAAGATACTTTGCTGCCTGACTTGGGTAAGGTAGTGCCACGCAGGTATGCCCATTGTAGGTCATGGCTAACTCTAACCATCTTATCCTTGAAACTTGGGTTGCAATCCAGACGGCAGCAGCGTCGCGCAACAGAAATCATAAAGTTCTGTTAAAGAAGAACGAGTAACCGGCGTGGATATGTAGCGTGAGAACCTTGGTTCAAAGGCTTTGAAACTCTAATTAATGAATCTCTTGCTCACTACTATTTTGATGCAATTATGTTCTGTGCAATATAAACGGTGGCTGCAGTGGTCGGAGCAGTGTACAACGAGCCATGAAAGATGGGTGCCTCATATATAGAAAGCTGAAACTTTCACTGATTGCAATGCGTTGAGGTGGTGCATTTGAGATGAAATGTTAATTTGCTAGCTCTCTTTCAGAGTGCAATATGAGACCAACAGATTTGCCTGCATGGTGGAGAATAAAATCAAGATGGTTTAAATAGGGAATAAATTTGTGATTTATATCGTCATTTAAATTATACTCGTGTTTACTGGGCTGTAAACCTTTCCTCAAAAATAATCCCCAAATAATTTTTACTTACAGATTATCTTTCATTTTTTTGCAAACATTTATATGTGTCATTGTTTTGTATCCAACTCAAATAATCATGCATCAAGAAAGATTTTTAGGAGGCTGAAAACATAGACAAAAAGCGGTGCTCTTGGCGAGGGGAATCACGATGGTGATCTTTCTTTTCTAAATTACACTACTTTTCTTCGGTTAAGTGAAGTTTTATTACAAGCGAATCATAAGACAAAAAAAACACACACGCACGTATTGCAAGCAAATCACAATGTAAAACATGTTGTTCGAACTGTTCTTTACTGATTAAAAAACTTATCGAGCTGCATTTCTTTGAGTGTGTCGGGATTTACAGCAACGAAAAGCTGTTAATCGAAGTGCACTTGAAATGTACAATAAATGATACTTTCATACACACGTTTTTAAAATTGTTATGAATTGGCCAATTAATTTGTACGTGTTCAAACTATATTTAGTCATAAGAAAATTGCTTTTTTAAACCATTAGCATTATTGCCCTGGTACAAACACTGGACTATGGACTGGTTTGGACTAACCAAGTTTCGTAACGTCACCCCGGGATGGCGCCACAGCCACGCTGGCTGTGTAGGGAGGCTCAAGTGAGGGTGGGCGCAACTCAAATCCTGGAGAGCGTTTGCAATCTAATGGCGGCGCCTGAGAGAGGGTTGGGAAAGGATATGCGTCAATGTTGCCTGCACTGCCTGCGCGGTCTGAGCCAACATCGCGCATGCGTTCTCGCTGTCGAGCTTGTCCGCGATCCGCGACGCGCTCCGCCGCTTGGCCGTGCCAGCCGTGCTGGTAGTGCTGGCCGTGCGGCCGTGCCTCGAGCCCTGCCAGCAGAACAGTGGTTGAGAAAAGTCTGCGGCTTGCTCAAAGCAGCGTCTCAGCTGAGATTGACTCAAGCAAATGTTGTCCAAGCTACTCTTCGAGCCTAAACAGTGTCCGATGCGCTCGCGCGCCTTATCCTTGACAGCGCTTTCTTGGGTCGGTCTCCGCTCAGCTGAGACGCTGCTTCGATCGAGCCGGCCGTGATTACTGCGGTCGTCGCATATGTTATCACCGGGGGGTCGACAAGGCGTAATAAAGGTAAGTACGCCCCCATTGATAGAGGCGCAAACATGTGTCTTTGTACGATTCACCTTTTTTTTTTTTTTTGGCACGAACAAGGCAGACAGTGTCTCGCTCAAAAGCTTGACTTCGCGCTGGCTACAGTTGCTTGGGCTGAACGAGAGTACTGCTGTTATTACTGTGTGCTAGTTCATAACCACAGTACGCGCACAGCTATAAAAATTATTAAAAACTTGCTGCTGGGCTGGTTGCTTCATGAAACTGGAATAGAACTGGTTGCGCTTGTCCTGTCCACTCCTTTTATCGTTGGCTGTGTTGCGCATAACCAGTTTTATTAACTGTGAAAATGATTACCTGTATCGTAGCACGCAGTCGTGCTAAGGTAGAGCCGTACTCGCACACACAGGTCGCGGTGGGATGCTAGAAAACGACTCTTGGAGCTTCCATGAATGAAGGTTTATGCACCGTTTCGTGCTTACGCATTGTCATTCACACATAGGTGGATGCATTACATTCCTACCTTTGTTTATTGTGCGTGCCCGCTGGCATTGACATTTTTTTGTTTCATGATATATCTTTGCTTTCATTATTTTCTTTTAATAAACGTGCTATATCAGCTCTTAATGAAATTGTTCAGTAAGCCACATACATATTCATATTTTATCTGTGTGCATACACGAATACAAATTATATAAAATCACATGAAAACAAGGTCAGAACTATACAGAGTTCTACAAAATTGTACATAATCAGAAATATACGAAATCACATGAAAACATGCAAGTTCACAACTATAACATTTAAAAGTTGCCATGCAAATGTACCACCTGACATGAGAAGAAACAAAATCACAACACAGCAGCGATGACACCTAGGCAAAAAGTTGAAGACAAGGGAAAAGAGTAGCTGAAAATAGGATTATGCAGAATGCAAGTGGAGCCATAATAATGTACTTACTGGTCCATATCACATTGTACCCATGCAATTCATGAATGAAACGAAAGACCGAACTTTCTGGTTAAAGCAACAGCTATGTACAAGTGATGCCTTAAAATAATATTGAGTGCCATGTTCAAATGTTTTCCTTAAAAAGTGAAGTTACTTCAAAAGGGTAGCGGCTCCACTTTTGCTGCTAGGACACGAGCGCAATCTCGGCCTCAGCTGTTTTGACAGGAAGTGGAATCTGCATGTAAGGTACTTTACGATGACCCTCCCTTTAATATTGTGGCATGTCGGGAGCTGCACATGCTGAGTCATGTCAAGCGTTTTTTCGAGGAGCTCCTTCAGGAGGTTCGACCTCTTCAGCTTCTGGAGTTGTGGGGTGAGTGCCTGAAACAACTTCTCAGTCTTTGTGAGTAGCTCGAACACACTCTCCGAGCACCTCCTCAGTGCACCTGGCTTCCACTCCTTCAGGAGGAGAAGTGAGGATGGCAAGGCTCCACTGTCACTTTCCTGCACAACACTATCTGCACACAAAGTACACTTAGAAAGAGTCTTGCGGAGTGTGTACACCACATACCCTCCTAAGTAGTACAACACCTGTCTATCGGTTTCCTGTAATACAGGAAGACTGAACTCCTCTGGGAGCACACGTTGTGCTTCTCCAGGAGCTTGGCTTGTGCTGAGAGGGGTCAGAAACTCCCCAAGGAAAGTGCTTTCGTCTTCCTCATAGCTGGAGCCTGAGGCATGCTTCAGAAACTGTGCGACAGTCACAGTCTTCAGCGTGCTCCGAAACTGCACTGGTGTCGGAAATTTTGCACGCGTTCTTATGGTGGAGAAAAATTCTCCAGACAGTCTTGGGAGAGTCGTCCAGTTAGGACGAACTGGTAGCCCTCTTGGAGGAGCACCTCGTGCAGCTCCAGCACGCAGCTCGTTGAGAGCACTGCTCCAGATTGCCACGGCTTGTAAGGCTCCATCTGGGGTCCTCCTTTGGTCACCCTCAGGTTCCGATACAGGGTGGTCATCATTTTGAGGAACTTAATTGTGTTCTCATAGATTTCCATGTGAGCTTGGCCGAGTGCCATCTGTGGAGATCGATTTGACATCAAATCAAACCACTTCCTCACATTGTCGACAAACCATGCTGTTGTCAGTGCCTCTCTGTTCCAGTGCTCATGCTCAACAAGGTACCGGAGAGCAGCTGCCGTGTCTCGGCTGAGGACCCGCATGGCAACATTCACCTTCATGGACGAGAATTGGCCCCGCTCGAGAGCTTCAGTTGTCAGCTGGGGGGCCAACTTAAGCTCTCTTTCTGAGTCGTGGCGAGCAAGTTGCCGAACATACTGGAAGTTAACCTTGTTTGTCGGCAACTCAAAATTTTCCACAATGTCATCTGGTATGATGACTTGAAACTTCAAGCATGCTGACTTGATCCTTTTCAGGAGATGAGGAACGTCCGCCATGAAGTATAGTGTTGTACCTTCATTTCCGGGATACGGGCATTTGTAATTCAGGCACGTCGTGCCGCTGTGGATTCCGTTGGCATTCCACACACCTCTGTTCAGGGAACCCATATCGCTTGTCACGCAGCGAACTTTAAGGCCTATTGTGCTAGCCTTCTCAATGATGCTTTTTACAGCGTCAGCACACATCTTTGGGTCGGATGATTTAGTGGTGAGGTGGTAGGCAACAGTTTGTTTCCATCTGGATGCAAGCCCAGACAGCATAAATACCAAGGCCTGTGTCGCTTTTGCATCAGTGTCTGGCATGGTGGAGTGCCCAAAGAAGCCTCCCGTGCGGCCGTCGTAATCCAACCTTGGTGAAATTGACATTTCATCCATGGTGAGGGCACAGTGCCTCTCGATGTCTGTCATTTGGCTTACTTTCACCGCCAGCTGTTGAAAAACCTCATCTAGAATCCCTGGAGCAAACTCCAAGTGTTGAAGGCGGCGACGAAGTGTGCAAACCGAGGGAAGTGGGAATGACTCTGATATTAAATCTGCATAACCACTGCTTCCACAGGACAGCCACAGTTTGAGTCCCTTTTTTACTGTTGCATTGTCCCATTTCTGTCCCCGCGTTGACTTTCTCCCTAGCATTTCGAGCTGGCATGGAGTCATGCACCGTGTCAGTTTCGTTGTGAGAATGCTGTTCTTCTTTTTAAGTGACAATGTCTTGCTGATTGCAGCTTTCTTTTGGCATTGGAGTGTTGCAATCCTTGCACGGAGCAGCTCCAGGATGTTGGGGTCCACCTCAGCAGGAGAACCAGGTCGCTGCATGCCTGATGGCCCTGGCTGCTCGATGTCCGATGGGTCTGGAGCCGCCAGGGGCATGTCCTGCCTGTTGTCTCCCGAAGAGCCGGCAGGCTCTGCTCCCTCTTGCGATGGAGCAGCAAAAGGAGCAGGTGGCAGGGCTGTCAATATACGTGTGGCAAGTAAGATGACATGGATACCATTGAACAATCTCCGATGCCCCCAAAACCTATATCTTTTGTTGCTAAGAACATAGCTTGTATGAAGACAGCTCCCAATCATTGTTTTACTTAAGATTTACATACAATATTTCCTGAGAAAAAAACAAATCAAACTAAAACCAGCAATGCATTGCATAAGAATGTCATGCTGAAGATCCCCGAAGTCAATTGCATTGTTTGAAGCTCCCTAATTTTGCGTTCATATAGTTTCTTTACAGCACCATGAAGAATGTCATGCTGAAGATCCCAGAAGTCAATTGCATTGTTTGAAGCTCCCTAATTTTGCGTTCATATAGTTTCTTTACAGCACCATGTTTCTAATTTAATGGTTGTGATAAAAATGAAGTTTATGAATTCTATTATTTCTATCTATGAAGATGTGCCAAAGGTGGCTTACTAACTCTGAGATATCTGACTTCTCTTTCCCCACCACATGTGACTGAGGAGGAGAGAGCAGGAAGCCTTAACCGACCGGTACACAGTCGGCAATTTTCTAGTGGTAAAAATAAGAATATAAGCCCTCTCTCCTACAATACCAATCTAAGGTAAATAAATAAATAATGAAATGGAGGTAGAGTATGTTGGTTCAAGTCAAAATTTAAAGGGGCACTAAAGAGGTTTCAGAGATAATCTTTTTATGATGATAACGCAATCTACATGCTCTAAGCATCCTCGAAAATCCAAGTTTACAACCTTCCATTCCACATTTTTTTTATTAAAAAAGTGCTCCAGCATTATTACAAGACACATTGATTTCGAAAAAAAAAAATGAAGGCAACAAGTGCTCATGAGCCAATAACAAATGACGGCTTTGCTGTTCTCCTTTCAAATCAGTGTTTGGCATGGTGGAGTTTTCCAACTGATCTGTGGTGCTCGGCAGCCAATTTCAAGCAATGGCTTCACCATTTTCCGTCTGGCTGCTAGCCTCACAGCAAGGAAGCCACTACTTGCGAATGGCTGCCGAGCGCCACAGATTGGTAGGGAAAAAAACGGCAAAGCCATCACTTGTGATCAACTTACAAGCACATCGTAGCCCTAAATTTTTCGGGGTCAAAATGTCTTGTCGGAATGCTTGAGCTCTTCTTAAAGCAGTAGCTTCACAGGGCCAATCAACCTCAGAAGCCGCGTAAGCATGAAATGTGTAGAAAGTCTGTCTGTAACAATTAAATAATCTTTTTCGTAAAATAATTTTTCCGGTGACAGCGGATCGAATTTCGGCCACTGACGTGTAATGCAAGCGCGCTGGTGTCATAGCTACAGACCCAAAACGAGGGAACAGTATGGGGAAAAGCATGTCTTGTGAGAAAGCGCACGGAGCTCAAAGGGCTGGAAAAGGACAAGAAGAGAACAGCAGAACAGCAGACCGATGGCAAGCAGAGGCAGCATGTGAACGGCGGGTTGGCTGTATGGGCACAGCAGGTCGAGTCGCTGCAGCGGCAGTGAAACGTCGTCATCATGCCCAGTACTCATTAGGAGACCAGCAAGCCCACGATGTAGCAACTCAGCGTCACAAGCGAGTCCGGCAATCGTAAGAACCGCGTTGCGCTCGAGTGGCGGAGGTCAACATCAGCGTCCTGTTCTTCACTTGTTGGAACAGTACCGAGCTCAAGAAGTGGAGGCTGCTTAAGCTCGACGCTTCACGATCGACGCATTCTTCCCATCAATTGTCAAACATTGATGCGAAGTACAAGTACATCGCATCAGGCATTAACGTGAAGAAATACATAGACGCTCAACACCTTTCAGCGTTTTGACCTAAGGTTGAAAGACTTGTGGGAATCAAATTTTATTTCGTTTAACAACAATTTTTGCCAACAATGGCCCTATTGACGCTATTTTTATAGACTTTTCAAAGGCCTTTGATCGTGTACCACAGAGTTTTATGATAAAAAAACTACAATATCTCTAAATTAATGATAAGGTAATTACTTGGATTCGTGAGTTTTTGCACGATAGAAATCAATCAGTAATTGCAAACGACATCACCTCACCACCTATACATGTCAAATCTGGTGTCCCTCAGGGATCCGTTATTGGACCACTTTTATTTTTAATTTATATAAATGACCTCCCCAACAACATTTCTTTCTTCAAAGATTCGCCTATGTGCAAATGACTGTGTGGTACACCGTCAAATAGCTAGTCAAAGCGACTGTCTAACTCTTCAAAGTGATTTGGATATCATACTTTCATGGTGTGACACGTGGCAAATGCAGATAAATATAGATAAAACAAAAACAATAACATTTACCAATTGCCGCTCATCTTTTCAATACGACTACAAAGTTGTAGATTCAAAATTGGATAAAGTATCCAGATATAAATATTTAGGAGTTCATTTAACTTCCAACCTCTCCTGGAACACTCGTTTAGATTATATCTTAGGAAGGCTAACCAGTCACTTGGTTTCTTAAGAAGGCATTTATAAATGGCAACAGCAGAAACCAAACTACTTGCATTCTCTACCCTCATTAGGCCAAAGTTGGAATATGCAGCTATAATTTGGAACCCGCATCAAATATATTTAATTAATAATCTAGAATCACTGCAAAACAGGGCCACCAGGTTTATACTAAAAACATATTCACCTATAAGCGTCACTCAACTTAAGAGTTCACTTGGTTTATTGATTCTCCACCTGTGAAGATACCTCACAAGATTATCCCATTTTCATAAACTCTATCATAGTTCCTCAGATTTCCGTCAAAACAACATCCTCCCACCGGCTCGCATTTCCCCTCGTCATGATCATTGTTACTAAGTTCATATTCCATTTGCAAGAACTAATCTGTTTAAATATTCCCCGTTCATACAAGCGGCGACCGAATGGAATGAGTTGGCAAGCGAAATTGCGACAGTCACTGATCATGATACATTTATGTTGTTATTGCGTGAATCTTTAGGGTGAATGAATCATATATTGCCCTGTATGTTTTTTACTCGCTCGCTGGCAGTCTATTGCTTTGTTTTTTCTAGCACTTCGACTGCCTCCAATGATGTGAGTGCGTGTGTGGCCTTTTTGTTATGCAATGTCTTCCCTTCATGGTTCTGTTTAATGTGACACAATGTTTTTATTTTTTAATTTTTCTTGTGAAATCTTGTATGATTATGTAAAAGTTTATTTGACACCCCTCTATGTAATGCTCCTTTGGAGCCTTTAGAGGTATGTCCAAACATGCAGTTTATTTTTTAATATGAAAATGTCGAAAGATTTTAAACATGGTTTTTCGGGGGCTGCTTAGGGCATGTAAATTGCGTTATCATCATAAAAAGACAATCTCGTTTCCTTGCCATCTCAATGTAGGTATTGGGCTTTCTGAGGCCACAGTTTATAAATATAGTTAGATTAAATTTAACAGAGCTCATAAGTGAGCAATTAGAAGCTTGGGAACAACCTTTGCAAGTTCAGCTGAATTTTTGTTTAAGCTTGGTGTAACAGTAGTGAAAGACGTGGTGAAAGGTGCAGCAAGTATTCAATATATGATTCAAAAAGATTTGGCCAAAACCACTATACACTTTGAATCTGCTTTGAACCCATAATCCCCTTATTTGCACATGCCTCACTACTACGGAGCAGAAAGCAGCGTGAAACACATTCAACACAAAAGTGTCCGTTTGATGTTGAACTCATGACGATTATGTCACCGTGACAGAAACCTTACAAAATAGCCAAAAACACCTTTCTATGGCAAGCACAGACCGAAGATGCCATCGGTACTCCTAATAGGTTAATTGAGACATCTGCAAAATTATCCGCGTATGAATGTTCAATAAATAAATAAATATCTGTAGTGGCCAGGCCCCCTGTAGGTATGGCACTTTAAATAGTCTCCCAACACTCCAACAACTGCAGTATTTTCTCCACAAACTAACTTTTAAAGAGATTGTAAACAATTTTTGACATAAAAGCTCAAAATCGTCTGCTCCAAGAGTGGGAATCTCTGCTCCGAAACCTGTTGTTCTCTGCTACTAGGGCTGCTCCAAATCGCCACTCGTCAGTTCCACCACTGCAAATGCCTTATCAGAGGCTTCCACTATACCTTGTCTTTTTTGCATATGAGTGCAAACTCGTTGCTGATTCCTGAGCACTTGCAGGCCTTTTTCGATGTCTTGAAGGAATGGGAGGCGGGCCGTGGGTGAACAGGGTTGGCACAGCATCAAACCGGAGCCGCTTACGATTCACTTCGTATTGTGATTGTTCGAAATGGACCTGGGAAAGAATTGTACACAACACAATATTAACACCTACTTGCATCACAGTGCTGGAGTTTACCCCTCCGGGCTGTTGCTATAAAGAACAACAAACTCCTGTGGTGGTGCATGCACCTTGCTGTTTGCTGAGTAATCAATGCCTGAAGATGAAATCAGACCTCCCCTCATCATGAGTGAATTTTTAACAAAAGCATGTCTCTGTTATTCTTTTGGGCTACCAAAGCACTTGCCTACTGATTCTTTGAACCCGGCTGAGTTGCCTAAATTTGATGGGGGGGGCTATTGCAGTAGAGGTGAAGTGTAACAGATTGCAGTTTCAGGCCAAGAAGCACCCACTCATTTCCTGGGATGTGCCAGGTGCCTTTTTACTGTTTTGGGATGTAAACCCCAATCTGTTGATTTTATCAACTATGGTGGAATTAGTTGCCGCAACTATAAAGCTTCCAATACTACAAACATTTTTAAGACAGAGTTAAGTTATTTTTACTGATTCAAAAGTCAATTATGCCAATTGACTCAAATAACAGAACTTTATGTGATTGAGTGATTAGAAAACATACGTTTTGCCACTATGTTGTGCTGGATATTCTCTCACTTTTGTATAATGAGAAGGTATCAGATCGTCAAAAATTAACTGCATTCTTGGTAAAAGTTTTAAACAATTTACTCGTGTGTCTTGCTCATTGTACTACCTAGTGAACGTCTTAAAAATGTCTGAATCATCAGAAGGTTCTTGTCTTCAAATATGTAATGCCAGGTCTGATTATATGAACTTGGTAGGACCCAGCCACCACAATGCACTGCATGCAATTACATTATTCAATAACAGCACTCATTTGGAATTATGGGATTAAAGTGCGGATGAAATATCTATCAATAGATTCTCGGTGCTTAACAGCTACAAGTTATTGATTGTATTGACAGCTACAAGTTACTGCATCCACTGCCTGTAGATGCAATGTAAAGCAAGTAGTACTTCTGGCCATTCTTCTGTGTATGGATCTTTTCCAACCATGCCGTGTATATACGTAGGTGAAACACCAAATTCTGCTGGCATAAAAGGCTTGTTTTAATTGTGTGTCCAAACTGAGTTTTCTGTGTTACTGTAAAAATGCTGTAAAAGTTGTGTTCAATATGATTAATAGTAATAGGGTTGTTTTCTGTATTTTTCACAGCAACATTTCTGTGCAAAATTCTGAAAAGTCTGAAGTGACTTGGTGACCACTGAAACTATACAAAATCAAGATAAAGTAGTATGGTCCTTTTCATGTCCTATATATTTCTGATACTAGAGAAACATGTAGTGGATCATGCAGCTTGAGAACATGCTTTTTTTTGTGAAGTTTAGCCTTTTGATGTTTATGTGATGATAGAAACCTCATGGTGATTTATTTTCAGCTTATATCTTGGGAGTAGTTTGGTTATTAGCATGTATGTCGCCACTTACTGTTCTTTTTTCAGTATTTGCAAGTGAAGTGTGTTTATTGCTGCTATGTATACTTGCTTTTATTTATTTTTTTCAAGCCTATTTCATGCTATACCTTTTCTCTTGATATTCTTTTTTTGTGTTGTTTTTCTGTAGTTCACAATTTTTTGTGAAAGTTTTTTTGTCATACTTTTTGTGTATTGTTAAAAAGTGCCTGGTCATACGAAGCCTTCTACAGACAAGGCAGTAGTATTCTAAATAAATACATCCGAGCTGCTTTCTTGCTGCATGCGTCATGCGGACTGATGTTGCTAGGAATACTTTATTCTGTAGGTATTGTGGTGGAAGTAAGTAATAGAGTGCCACAGTTTTAGCGAGAATGGGCTATGTTTCTGCCACCTAAATTAGATTTTTTGTATTATCTTGCCCTGTTTGATTTTATTGGATGTATACTGATTGTGCTGTATAACAGTCCCTGCTGCTAAAGGTTTTCAGGAAAGAATTTTTTTTTCTAGGTTGTTTTTAGTTTATGTATGGGTATGGATGTTATCTATTCATACTAACTACTATTTTTGATGTGAGGTGGTGTTAAGTCTACATTAAGCACGAATGGTTTAAATAGGAAGTTTTTTTCATCATGTTTGATTTTTCATTATCAAGCAGCACTTCGTTTCGGTATGTACGGATAAATAAAGCGTGATTTTTGCCCTTCCAGTCTTTCATAACAGAGAATTCATCTTACTTCACACAAGCAGGATGTGGTGTCGGGAATCCACAACTGGTTGTCAGCTGTTCTTCGGTTCACTTTCACCGCCCACTCTGTTCTCTTGTTCATCTCCGAAGGGAAGTGGTGCATGGTGAAGCCCTTAGCTGCACTATTAGTGCAGTTAAAGGCAGCACAACCAGGCATTGTGCCTGGAAAATAATTAATCAAAATAGTCAAAACAAAAAGAAGGTGCAAGAAGCGAAAGTATGATTAGGAAAAATCTTGGATTGAACCCCGAGATAAGAGAGAATAAAATAATAAATAACACGACACAAAAACTCAGCCCGATTGAGATTTTGCGTCGTGCTGTTTATTATTTTATTTGTTTATTGCCCCATGGTTCAATCTAAGCGAAAAGAGAAGAATTCGATTTTTTGAAGTTAACAGAAACCGATTGTGAATAGCAATACTCACTGCCTTGCGCCTTATCAGTGCTTCTGGTTGACACAGACTTGCAGGCAGTTCACAGGGTCGCAGGTCGGGTCGCAGGATAATTTCAATTAGGTTTGTCTTCGAAACTAAACACGAAAGCTGTCTTACTGCAGCAAGACGGCTCAGGCAGTGCGCGGTCGTGCGCGATTGTGAGAACCGTATCTTGAACGTATCGCCTAATCTCTGCAAACAGTATTATTGTGAAATAAAATGGAAAGGAGCTGTGACTGGAAGCATAGCTGGAATTTATTTATTGTGGGTTCATAACGTAAATAATTAAGGTAGTGAAACAATCCTTAAACTAAAAGAAAAATAAAAACGAGTGAACAACAGGAGGCTGATTTCGGTTCCGTTTGAAGAGCCGAAAGCGCGACAGATAGTTAACGATCATTCGTCTTCTTTCTAATCTTCACAGATTGAAGTACAAATCAGTTAGACGAAAATTTCAACAAAAGAACATGTTTTATTCATTCAATATATACAGTGCGTTGAGTGTGACAGCAGTTCAAACCGCCTGCCACATCTGTTTTGTTTTGCGGACGAAATGATTCGTCATTTGAGTACAATGTCAAACTAAAAGGGGGGATGTTGACTGCATTTCGCAATTTGAAAATGTGCTGTGCTTAGGACAAATTCTTAGGGCTGAATAAAAACCAAGCAGTCCCATATATTGGCCCTAACAAAATAACTTGTTTTATTTTATTTATTTATTCTTTTAAACTGTGCGCCCGAGAAACGTGGAAGTAACCACGAATGGTACCGGAGATCCACAAACGGCATAACGCATGCAAAAATTTCTAGAGCATTACGCATCTTCATGCTCACGACGTCGACAAAACGCCAATGTACCAGAATAAATACCCGTACCAGCGCCGACTCCGCGGTAACCACGAGAGCAGACGCCCGCTCTGTTGCTCTATGCGCCTTCCTCTTCTCGCCTCCCATTGCAAGCAACGAACGCATTGGCGCAGCCTCTCTCGCTTCCTTCTCGCTCCGGGAATTGCAAACGTCGAGAGAAGAAAGCAGGGTTGCCAGACAAGCAGCAACGTCCAAGATGGCGGAATTTACCATTCTTCGCGTTAAATAAATACTTAGCCTATCGGAACAAAACTGGTGGCTATTGAAAAGTAATGATTTATACCTTACGTAAATTATTCAAGCACCTTATTGGACTCTTATGACCTGAGTTAGGAAATAAAACGACCCTTTGCCCCATAGACTCCCAGCAAAATTTAGCAATTAAATGGCGTCCATGTCCCGTGATCCCCGATCTAGCAGTTGCGCCCACCCTCACT
>JAZHYW010003201.1:0-106751 GCA_037355805.1 Ixodes ricinus
GCTGGCAAGTAGGTGCACGGATCAATTTTCAGCTATGCCCCAACGGATGACACAATATTGTAAACCGCTTCGTCTCCGTCAAGAAAATGGCATTCTTTGTTTCAAATTTGCAATCATAAACTGATCGACCCCTCCATAAACAAAGCAATGTGTGGCACACGTGCTTTGCCGTAGTGTCGACAAAGGATGGTGACTCTGATTTTGTGAAACAAGCTCATCAAATTATGATGCGATGAGTCTGGGATTCGAAAAAGCATCCCGCTCTGGGATAATAATCACGAGATTATTTTAGGCAATACTGTGCCACCCCAGGGGAGATACGCGGAGTCAGTAGAGACAAGAAGGCCAGTGGAGGATAAGAATAAAGGGAATTTATATTTGCTAAAAGAAGAAGAAAGGAAAGGAAAAGATGACTAGAAGTAGTGCCAGGCAAACCGCTATGACGCTTACAGTACTATGTCCTGGATATAAAAAAGTGAAAGCCGTTTACAACTCCCTGTAACGCCGGAATTAGAGTGCAGCTCTTAGAGGAGGAGGAGGGTACAGGGGGGGGGCAAGGACCTCGGGGGAGGGGGGGGGTCACATGGCCTCAGGGGGGTCACTTGACGTCACTGATGACGTCATCAATGATGATGACGATGACGATGCGGATGCCGATGACGTCACCAGTGACGTCACTGATGACGTCATCAGTGATGATGACGATGACGATGCGTATGCCGATGACGACATCGGTGACGTCACTGATGACGTATCGGCATCCGCATCGTCAACGTCATCATCATCACGCGACTCGGGGGTCACGCAGACCAGGGGGTCACGTGACCTGGGGGAGCACGTGACCTGGGGGAGCACGTGACCTGGGGGACCACGACCTGGGGACCACGCGGACCTGGGGGCGCCCTTATCTGGGGCCGTGACCTGGGGGTCACGTGGCCCTCGGGCGGTTACGCCGACGGCGCCGGGCGACGGCGACGCCAGCTGAAGCCGGAAACGGCGCCGTATGAGCTGCGCTCTGTACATCAACGTCTTCGTATAACCGTCAGTAAGTGTCTCAGTCTCAGTGGCAAGTCCCCAGTCGAGTCACTCACGAACACTTGATCGTGGTTGGTGGCTGGGTGCTCAGCGCTCGGATGCCGGACTTGCGAGCGATGCTGCTGCTGAGTCCAGTTCCTCGGAGCGTAGCCTAGGCTTGCTCGGTTCGTCGCCGAGATCTCGTTCCCGGCTCGGTGCGTCGCCGAGACCTCGTTCCTTGCTCGGTACGTCGCTCGAGACCTTGCCCCGTCGGGTGTTCTCCGAGAGCTCGCTTCCTGGCGCGGTGCGTCGCCGAGAGCTCGTTCCTGGCTCGGTGCGTCGCCGAGAGCTCGTTCCCTGGCTCGGGGCGTTCGCCCGAGAGCTTCTCTGTTCCCTGGCCTCGGGGCGTCGCCGAGACCTCGTTCCCTGGCTCGGTGCGTCGCCGAGAGCTCGTTCCCTGGCTCGGTGCGTCGCCGAGACCCGTTCCCTTGCTCGGTGCGTCGCCGAGAGCCTCGTTCCCTGGCTCGGGGCGTCGCCCGGAGTCGCCCTGGCTCTCCGGCGTCGTCCGGGGCCTGTTCCTGCGGCTCGAGTACGCTGACCCTGTTCCCGGCTCGGTGCGCTCGCCGAGAGCTCGTTCCCTGCGTTCGCGTGGCCGAGAGCCTCGTCCCGCGCCGGTAATGCCGAGCTCGTTCCCCGCCCATCGGCGGTCGCCGGAGCTCTGCTCCCTGGCTCCGGAGGCCACGCAGCACGGATGCTCCCCCCGATTCGAAAGGATCCCAACCGCTTCTGCTCCTCGAGCCCCTGCTTCACTTCTTCATATTTTCCACCTAGTGGCATACCCGTGACATACTGTCATTGGAGTCAATGTTTTGCTTTTGGCATAAAATGCACAGAAATGCTTTTTGTGAAGGCGCGTCATGAAGCTTGCAAGTTTATTTTAAAATTTAAGTTTTTTTAGTCAAATATTTATCGGTAATCCAGAAGCGGAGTGCCTGAGTTTTTGTAATTTACTTATCCGTTCATTCCAGATAAATATTTGTGTTTTTAGTATGTCTAGTATTATGTACCTTAATATTTTTGTTCTGTAAATTATAGCAACGAAGACCGAATTTCAACTTCCAGAAACCTCCACCTCGTGTAAGTACTTTTAGTTTTTTGCTAATATTACGCCCGTTTAGAGCATGAGGAAGTGTTTTACGTTTTCTCGGTAAAGCAATAGCAGAGGGAATTCAGGTTTTTATTTTCGTTTTTGTATGTAAATTCTGTATGTAAATTTGCACTGAGCCAAAAACTTTGAAAAAGCTGGTTGAGCGCTACACATGTAGAACTTACGCAGAAATATTAACAATCCGATTAAAATATTCTAGATATTTTATATGCCTAAGAAACAAGGACCAAGTATGCAACTTGTAAAAAGTGTTTATTTAAATCTCACGCGCTTTTTTAAAACCTGGTAAAATAATTCACACAAATGTTACTTTGATGGGAAAAAGCGATAGGTGTTTTTCAGCAATGATACAATCTTTGTGCAGGATAGTTTTTTTTACAAATTACTACTTTAAAAAGTTTGTCCAATAATATGTGTTAAATAGCCAGTTTTGCACATTGCAGGAAATAATGCCCTCACTTGCTCAGCTGCACTGTAAGAAAAGTGGGTTAGCTAGACAAGCATCTAGCTTGATAGCTTTTTCAAGTTCTTGGCACAAGTTAACTTAAAGAGTTTGTATTATTGTAGAGTACTGAAACTAGCACATGCTCTAAACGAGAACTAAAATAAATAAATAAAAAGCACGTATTTTCGAGAGTGGCACGAATTTGACATCGGTAACGTGTTTCATGAGGCCAATTATAAAAAAATTAATTGCGAACACAGCTGCGTTTTGTTCAAAGGTTAGTTTGAATGAACGTCATACGCAGAAGAGCGACAACGACAAAGTGTAACTACGTAGAATGAACAAAATCATCATAAAAATTGTAAACCACTTGAACACCCGAGACTTGGGTACAAAGTTGAAAACACACACCAGTCCCAAGACATGTGTGTGTGTGTGTGTGTAGGTTTTTGTACCTAAGTCTCGGGCGTACTAGATGTTTGCAGTTTACCAGCTAGCCTGGTGGATCTCAGCTGTTCCTATTGGTATTGTGTTTAACAATTCCTTAGTAAACAGAAGAGAACAAAAGATTGTGTGATTAAATAGTTTGGGATGTAAAAAAAGTTAACATAAAGCCACGACAAGATATGCTGAACTTCAATCAAATTGAGCAAACCATATTGCGTATTTGCCACATGACATTACACCCAATAAAAAAATAAACCTTCTAAAGGTTAAAAATAAGTAGCCAGATAATCCCTGAAGCATTGTATGGCCACATGGATCCGCCTCAATTTGATCGAGATTTATGTTCAAATTACCACAATACGGCAGTGATTTCTGAATCACTCGTTTTCTTTTGCAAATCAATTGCTAAATAAATTAATCTTTAACACCGGTGCAACGACTGGGCAATCTCTGGCCGAGTGCGTTAGCTCACAGCAGCTCAGAATCTGAGCAAGCATCGTAGCGGTGTGCGTTCATGTCTATCCCTTCCGCGTTACAAGCGTCAAAAGCCCCAGGCTAGTTGTCGTACTACACTGGCTAAATTTCTCATCATGAACCAGTGTCACCATATTGAGACAGACCGACCTTCATGCCGCCTAAACAACTAATATCATTCTCGTTTTTCTCTTATGTTTTTGTATAGCACCGCTTTGAGCTTCAGGGGAAGTGGGGGAGGCAGAAACCGTGGCAACTACAACGTCAACCTTGGCGCTCGGGGGGAGTATGACATCCACCGCTTCAAGAACGGAGGAAAGGTTGTGGGCTACGGACAAGGGTCCCAGAGCTTCGGTCGCTTCAACGGACAATCCTACAAAGGAAAGCCTCAAGGAGAAGTCGGTGTTCGTGTCGAGATTCCTATCGGAAAAGGCAAATGAGAAGACACCCAGGATTTCCTTCTATTCACTCCTTCATATGCCAAAAACGGTCTTCATTTGTGTTTGTGTTTCTTTAAGTGTTCCGACGAGATAATTTGATCACATTTGTGTGGTGCAAACATCATTATGTATAGGCCGATAGATTCCATTGATATTAAATTTATATAAATTCCCCAATATATTTGGCTCCGCATTGTTCATATTATTTCATTCACAAAGAGCGATGATTAAAACAACAATTGTGCACTTACTAATATGTATAATTAAGAAAATATGCTGATTACAAATTATTGTTAACAAAATTATATTTTAGAATTATACTGCGATCATGTACACCTTAGCGGCCGAACTGGGTAGGTGGAAGCAGCAGAGGTCACATCTGTGTGCAGTCCACCATGAAAACTAGACCTATACAAAAACATAAAAAATAACAAATTTATCACCTTTTTAAGCCACCGTAGAACTGGGTGGAGAATGGAACAGAAAGGAACAGTCCTGTTTCTTTCTCTTTATTTTGGATTGTTCTTGTTCTCAACCCAGTCTCAGGTGGCTTAAGAAAATGGCATATCTGCAACAGCTCACCTGCACAATCACGGTTTTATTATAAAACTTATAGCAAGGACAGTTATATTATATGTATAATATAAGTATACTTAAAATATACAACGTGTTTCAACTACTAAATTAAGTTAGAAAATATTACTCCAAATATTGAAATGCTTCATTTGCTCTAATTTCAACGACCCTGGCAGACGTCAGGTAATAAATATTATGTGATAATTAACCAATTGATCACCTAACATTTACGACTTAACATTTGCTCGAGATTTGTTACCCATGGCTGTTGTTCAAACTCGGACAAATGAATTCTATATGCAATTTTCTGCCAATTGCATCCGTGAGGTGGTTGAGAGACAAACGAGAGCAACGCAGAAGTGCGACGAAAGTCACACCCTGTGGTGAAATTAGCCTCCGCAGCCGAGGTGGGCAGCGAGTCATCACAAGCAGATTTGGCAGCGCAGCCTTATCTAAGGGTGGCGTGGTCGTAAAGAGACCCGCCAAAACGTTTATGTATTCCTGAGCATGCAGCATTAGCAGCCTCGCAACACCTTAATGTGGTTACACATCGGTTGGGTCTATCACACGTTTTACAGCGAAGCTGTCTATGGCCAGGTTCTGGCTGATCGTCTCCGGGGTCAGACCGAGCGTAGACCAACCATTTTGCAGTCATAGCCTCCTATATACTGACGAAGCCTGGCAGATCGGCACGAGACGCGGCCGCCGAACACGAAAAGGTAGAGCGGCAGACAACGGATAAGAGGAGAGTTATGTAGTGGGCGCTCCGCTGCGGTGAGACGCCAAGACACGCTTCTCCTGAGCGATGGAATGTCCGCTCGTGCTTCTCGCGTTCCTCGCGCTATCGCTTCTTTTCTCATCCGGTCTGAAAAGCATGTTTCGTGTCCTCGCCGCTGCCAATGCTGCGCGCTAAATACCAGGTTTCCCCAGAGCCGTACTGGGTTTCCTGAAGCCTTTTCATGTTTCAAAAGTAGCGCATTGTGCGTCGTTGCACGAGGCCCGTGCAACGTGCAGCCCCTGGGAAGATCATGGCGGCACAGCGCAGCACTGCTAGATTTCAGACGCCATGAATTTCCCAGAAGTGGCGCGCGGTACGTGCCTCGAGCATTTCTACAACAATGAATGGCGCCACTTTTCCCAGGATAGAGGGCTTTAGGTTTCCCGAGAAATGCTCAAGCTGCTACCAGATCCTCGCGCTCCGAATCTGCAATCGGGCACTTTGTGGCTCGGTCGTCGAACTGCCGGGCTTTGTGTGTATAGAGGAGGCAATGGTGCAGTTAATGCTGCAGACGCAGGTGCCGCACGCGAGCGCCTTCCCCGTAGAGACGATTCGAAGCCAATAACTCAAAGTAAAGCGTCCACGAACGCGCGTCAGAGATGCTATTTGTTTTAGGCTTTTGCATTATACTTCGTTTCATCTGCGGTCCAGACGCAGCCGATGCTACAAGCACGAGCGTGTGGCCCTGAACAGTGCCTGTACTGCACGAGCGCGCGTGCTTGGCAGGGACGCTGGAAGCCGGAGTCGCGCTTGTAGCATCGGCTGCGTCTGGACCCAAGCTGAAACGAAGCATAGAACAGTTATTGCTGCAGACGACGCCGCTCCGTGCGCACGCCTTCCCCGTATAAAAGACTCGAAGTAAATAACCAAAATAAAGCCGTGACGAACGCGCGTGCAAGATGAAATTTGTTTTAGGCTTTCGCTTTAAAACAGTTAATGCTGTAGACGCCGGCGCCGCCACGCGCGCCTTCCCCACGCTCGGCGTCTCTCTTCCCCCTGACATTGTGCAATGCCGCGCGTTCTTCGGCGGCCACAAGATCGCGCCACTGTCCTATAAGTTGGACTTCAAGACTTCACACGGGTCGCACCCGTATTGCGCGTTCCGAAGAGGAGCAGCGGCAGTACGAGGAGCGTCGGCACGCCCAGAAGCGAGAATGAACACGCGGCCAAAGTGAAACCGCCGTTGCCGCTGCTCCCAGCCCGACGTAGAAAATCCCACCGGAGCGTCAGCTCCGCTGACTTCCTCTTCACGGGGTGGAAGGGCTCTCAATTTTTCAATTCGCTTTCTAAATTGAGCATAGGTCGATAACCTTCACGGGCTAAAAGGGTTTATGGGTCACGAAACATAGGGAAAGCGAGGTAGATTTTGCAAAGCGCCTAACCTTAGGAGTTCTTGCGATTTAAAAATCAACAGTGTGGCGAATTCACTCTGGAGGAGGCGTGCTTACGGCAGTATGCCAGTCTTTATCATGATTTCGACGGTGTGACCTGGAGCCGAATTAATGTGTTTGCATTGAATTTCTGGTCACGAACGGAGCTAATATGCATAGCGGGAACTATTACTTTCCCCTCTCGTAATGCCTTTATCACGCTTAATCTTAGTCTCACGCCCATTTCTAATTTTGTTGACTTTCAACTCACAATCTTTTAATTTTGTGGAATTTTATTATACTTAGCGTTAACTGGGATTTAAACACATCCAGTACTGCTCTCAGCGCTGGATGTAAACAGGAATTACTCGATTTTGTGAATTTTAACGGTCTTCATCAAATTAGCAGCTCTGTAAAGGCCGGTTCAGACACTTGCGTTTGAGTGCGTTTGACTGCGTTGCGGCGAGAACCGAAAGCGAGTCACCGGCACATCTGTGCTTCGCTGAGCGTGAAGCGTGGAATCCAATCGAGAATCGTCTTTGAACGCGATATAAGAAGCAGGGATGTCCTGGTGTCTCGCTGCCGCAACGCAGTCAAACGCAGTCAAACGCAACCGTGTGAACCGGGCTTAAGTGCTGCCGGTAACATCTTTGATTTGTGTATGACTAACGTCAGAGTGGCCTCAGACTGTTGCCCATGCAGTCATTCCTGCTGACAAGTGGCATCCTCGTTTTCTAGTAACGGTCTTCTTTCTGTTCAGTGGTAGCTCAAACATGCAGACTTCGGTGTTTGATTATGCTCGTGCTAGCTACTGTGGGGAGTACATGCATCTGATCGATATATACTGAGACACTGTTTCTGACTCTGCTGACGTTGACCGTCCGGTCTCTCAGCTGAGAGATATTGTTAATGTTGTATGGAGCGCTTTATAACGGTAAAGCATAGTATCCGAGATGCATAGCAATGCGAATAGCATTCTTTGGATACTTCACGCACTTTTCGTCTATGTATCATATCTATCTATCTATCTATCTGGCTATCTAACCTCTTACGCCGCGGGTCGATAAATAAATAAAAAAGACCGGCGCCGGCTGGGATTCGAACCGTTGACCCTTTCATCAGCAGGCAGACGCGCTAACCACAGAGCCATGAAGGCAGTCATTCAACGCACTCTAAACGGTTGTTTATATCTTTGCCATAGGACGCGCTTACAGCGCTGTCACAGCTACCGGTGCGCGCGCGTTCCATGCACGAGGGCTAGCTCACCCTCTCCCGCGCTCGGGAGAGGGTGATGTAGCGGCCGTGCTCAGCCTCACGAGAGCGGAATGAGCCCTCGTGCATGGAACGCGCGCGCACCGGTAGCTGTGACAGCGCTGTAAAGCGCGTCCTATGGTAAAGATATAAACAACCGTTTAGAGTACCGTTGGTTGAGACTAGCTGAGACGCCAGAAAGTCTGGTCGGTACCATTTTGAGTGTTTGTGCGTATGGCGCGTGCTTTGCTCGCCTTCCTAAGTGACACAAACGCACGTGCTGGGCTGCGGAGATCGTGCGCAGGGCTGTGAAAGTGTCAACAAATTTAGAATCGCCTCAAGAGTGGGCTGGCGTATCTAGAGTGTGCCGGCCACCTGACGAACGCGCATAACTCCGCACCGTTTGATGCTATTCGCATTAACGTAGATAATCATTCCCAAAGGATGGGTTCTGCTGATTTTTTCTGGTTGTTCTTACGTGATCTCCGGCGGGCACTGACACCCAAATCGCGTTATCACACGATATATAAATCGTCTGGCTTGGACAAACGGCTTTTCTTTTTCAAGGAGCATCATTATATGGTGAAGCGAATGATTAAAAGAGAAAAGACGCCTATTGCACGACTCCATTGAGTCTGACATTATACGTTGTCCTGACCGATTTCGGAAATATGGTAGGTACACTATGCCATCCAGTGGAATCGAAGCTATAACTTTAAAAACTCTGACCGGTTACGTCTCGGAGTCTTCGAGTGATATTTGCTAAACAATTCTCATCTACAGTAAACCCCAATATTCCCAAGTTAAACAACATAACCCCTTGTCCTGATAATCTCCTTATGTCACTTCCTGTATTGACGAATGGTGATGCGGTTTCGGCCATAAAAGGACTTGCCCCGAAGAAGTCACCCATGGAGATGGGAATCCTGCCTTTATTGTTAAAGGGAGTTATCTTGGTTCCTGTGCTGCGTGTATATTTTAAACATGTCTTCAAAGACACGTACATTTCCATCGGCCTGGAGAAATCTTCTGGCTGTGCCAGTGCAAAAATCTGGGAGCTCTTCGTGTGGTCGATAATTACAAAATAGTTGCATGTGCTTTCTGCTATTTCAATTGTTTTTGAGAAAGTTGTCTTTAAACATCTAAGTTTTCGTTTCAGACCAACGCTCAGTCCAAATTAGCACGGCGTTTGTCGTGGACGTTCTGTTGAGACTAACCTTGTAACCTTTTTTGAAGTTCGCAAAGTCATAATTAGGCCCCATGGCCAGGTTGATGTTATTTATTTCTACTCTTCTAAGGCGTCTGACCTCGTATATCACAATGTATTGTTGAAGACGCTGTTTAATACGGGTCTTGTTACCGTTTTTGTGACTGGTTTCGCAGCGAACTTAGTGACCGTTTTCAAATATGGTGTCCTATTTAGGACACCAATTATATCCTAATGTGTTAAATTCCGCAGTACCACAAGCGTGGAACCTTTGACCTTTATTTTTTTAATACTTTAAAAAATGACCTTCAAACTTGTGTCGCAACTGCCGAAATGCTCTTAGTACGCCGACGATGTTAACATTTCTCGAAGTATCCGCACGTCTGCTAACTATGAACTGTTACAAAACGATGTTGATGTGATTCGCCTGCTGTTTGGTAGAAACTCGCTGGTTTTATATCCCACCAAACCTAATTTTTTCTCTTTCTCCCATAAGGCAAATGTAATTTTTGATCCCAATAGAGTGGGCTGGCGTATCTCAAGAGTGGGCTGGCGTAGCGTGCCTCAATGGCCTTCTGTTTAGGGTGATGCCACCCTTTGTAGTACCCGATGCCGACAGCACGCGCTCACAGAGAAAATACAAAGAAATCGCCGGAAACAAAATGTCGCCGTAGCACAGTCAGCGCCTCGAGCGCGTGCAGGGACACGCTCTTTCACGTGCTTTAGAACAAAAAATAAAAAGAAGAATTGGAAACAAAATGGCCAGATGTCATCACCCCAAGCAAAGCGCACATGAAGGCACCCTAGGCTGGCGTATCTCTAGATACGCCAGCCCACTCTTGAGGCGAATCTAAATTTGTTGACACTTTTCACAGCCCTGCGCACGATCTCCGCAGCCCAGCACGTGCGTTTGTGTCACTTAGGAAGGCGAGCAAAGCACGCGCCATACGCACAAACACTCAAAATGGTACCGACCAGACTTTCTGGCGTCTCAGCTAGTCTCAACCAACGGTACTCTAAACGGTTGTTTATATCTTTACCATAGGACGCGCTTACAGCGCTGTCACAGCTACCGGTGCGCGCGTTCTATGCACGAGGGCTCATTCCGCTCTCGTGAGGCTGAGCTAGAGGTCTCCCGAGCGCGGGAGAGGGTGAGCTAGAGGGAGAGGGTGAGCTAGCCTTCGTGCATGGAACGCGCGCGCACCGGTAGCTGTGACAGCGCTGCAAAGCGCGTCCTATGGTAAAGATATAAACAAATGTTTAGAGTGCGGTGAATGACTGCCTTCATAGCTCTCAATAAAGAAAGAAAAAAAAGCCTTCATAGCTCTGTGGTTAGCGCGTCTGCCTGCTGATCAAAGGGTCAACGGTTCGAATCCCAGCCGGCGCCGGTCTTTTTTATTTATTTATCGACCCGCGGCGTAAGAGGTTAGATAGCCAGATAGATAGATAGATAGATAGATAGATACATAGACGAAAAGTGCGTGAAGTATCCAAAGAATGCTATTCGCATTAATATTCGCATTAAAACACCTTTTACTGGATATCGGCCAGGCTTCGGATGTCCGCCGACGAGGCTCTCGTGTGCCACGCACGCGATCGTTCGAGCCTTTGCGCTTGAGCTCGCGGTCTTGCTCGTCGCCCCGTGCCAGTGGCACGCCCCTGCCGGTGACCGCGGCGCATCACTACACACCTTCTTGGTCGCTTGCTAGCATCCCCCCCCCTTCCCCGGGGCGTTAGGAAGTCTTCTCAAAATTGTTCGTCGTCGTCGATATTTACACCGACCTCCGCAGCCTCTGCTGGTGACAAGTCTGCACGGCATGGGGAGGAGGAGAGCAGCGCAGAGCCTCCTGATAACGGCAATGGCGCGTGCGAGATCGTGCTCCCTCATCCTTTCGAGGTGTAAGATGGCTGTCCTTGCTGCGGCTGCCGACTCCCGTGAGCGATTAAGTGCACCACCTCTGTGGCTACGGCGATGGATTTCTGGTAACCCACAGAGCGGGCACAGGAGTCGGCGCTTGTCCTCCATGTAGCTTTGCGGTGGGTTTCGCCGGGCGCTGGGTGTTTGTCGTGAAACCTCTGAAAGGTTCGGGCATTTCGGCATCCACGTCGACTGTCGAGGAAGCAGCTGGTCCTGCCAAGCGAGGCTGAACGACCAGGCCACTGGGTGACCGTGGTCATCGAGGTTGCCCCAAGTGGCCGTAGAGCGCCGGTACGATCGTCTCAATCCCCGGCGGTGGTGGCTGTTCGTGGTGGTTGTGTCGCCTGGGTTGCCAGTGCCGGGGTGGTGATGGGTGCCATCTGGCAGTTTTATTGGCTTACTGCGTGCTTGGAAATCAATAATAATAAAATAGGACGTCAGTGATGTCTATTGCACAAAAAGGTAAACATCTTCTACATAAACACAGAAACAGGTGAAGTGAGCTGAGCTCGCGAGAACGGTCAAATGTATACCACTCGAAATCACGCGCAATCAATCAAAATAGGCGGTAAACTGCTGAGTCTCGGCGAAACCCATTGCAATCATTTTCTTATAATCTTCGGCTTAGTCACCGACATTGGAGTCTTCGAGGGTGTAGGCGGTAAACTGAGCACCAGCCAGATCTGCAGCACTTCCCCGCCTGCGAGAGAAGTTCATCAGCCGAATCAAAATACTGTTTGAGGTCGGTGGCATGAACAGGTCCCGTTAGTCGACCAGACTCACAATCAACGAGCGCGTACGTGAGGCGTGAAGCTTTCTGGCGTTCTCTATATGGGCTGTTCCACCTATTAGCCAGGGATGCCGTGAAACCCCTCGTGGCGTTACTGAGTGGATGTGTTCAGCGCAACACCAGGTCTCCAACTCGAAATTGCACGTCCCGGCGGCCTCGGTTGTACTGCTCAGCCTGTTGCAGTCGGGTGATGTCCAAGCTCTCCCGGGCATCACGAACAATGTCCATGAGTCTGCGTCGTAGATTCCCTGCAAACTGGCCATCGGAGCGAGCATCACCTGGATCTTAAGCGGAGCAATTGCTTTCCAGTGAAGAGTCAGCTCCTGCAGAAATTAAGGCGCGTGGGAGTAAATCCAGTATATCGGTTCACCGTGGTTGGGGCTGGCGGACGCGAGTTCTGGAAGCATCGCATCCGAATCACGGTGGCGCTCGGCGTGAGCGATCAATATTGACTCCAGATTTCGGTTTACCCGCTCCGTTATGTTTGGTTGCGGGTGGTAGGGAGATGTCCGTTAGCGCTGTATGGCCAAGGCAGCACAGATGTCTACGAACACTCTGCCAGTAAAAATACGTGTAGGCGTCTTTATTAGGCAAGACGAGATATTTTGTGACGTCAACGATCGCAAGGAAAATAGCTCATCCACTTGCTAAAGTGGTCCATGACCACCAACACAGTACTGTTTGCCACGAGCGCTGCTTGGGGAAAGGGCCCATGGCATCCACGGCAACGCCTTCTCGCGGGAGATTGACTCACAACTGGCTGCATCAGACCATGGAGTTTACTTCCAGGCGGTTTGGCTCTTTGACAAACCGGGCGTGACCGAGCGTACCATGCCCTCAAGAATGCCTGCCAAAGTAGCAGTGCGGCCTCACTTCTCAAACGTCTTACATTAACTACTGTGACAGGCCAAGGCGGGGTCGTGGTAACATTTAATAAAAGACGTGCGACGTCGGCGAGGTATCACGGCTCGGAATTGAGTATCTCTGGGGTCACAAACCTCGTTTTCTCTCTGAGGTGTATGCCGTAATAGGAGGCCATCCTCAATGAGCAGGTATGAATCGAAGCCCTTGTCAACTGCTCTGCTGTCATGTCTTTCTCGTGTAGTCAATCATGCGGATATTCGACAACAAAGCATATCGTTTTGTTCTGCTGTCCGAAGATCATTTGGACTGATCAGCATGCCCCATCACGAGTCAGCATCTATCGCAGCTACGATGTTTGAACCCTCGCGCACGTGTTGTTCTCCGAGAGGGGCGCGTGACAAAGGGTCTGCGACTTTGCTCTGCGTGCCGGGTTTCTGTAGGATTGTGTAATCATATTTCCGAAGCGTGCGTGCCCATCGCACGTGGCCCATCGTGTCAATCGTCCTGCGGGATTCTGTGGCCTTTGTAATCGAGACAACGTGGCATTATCCGACTAGATTACAAAACATGCGCTATCGAGTTACATGTTAAAGTTCTGCAGGGAGATAATGATAGTTAGGCACTCCAGCTCGCAGTCATTATAATTCCGTTGTGCTGGCGTCAGCGTATGGCTGGCAAACGCTACAGGTTTTAGGACACCATCAAATTCTTGCAGCTATACATCACATAAGCCATTGCCGCTTATGTCCGTTTACAGTAGGAACCGGCGATTGAGGTCTGGGAGCTTCAGTGATGCTGGGTCGGCAATGGCTTTGGACAGCTGGAGGTAAGCATTTTGCTGCGCCTCCGTTCTACGCCAATTCACACCATTGCACAGAAGTTAATTTAGGGGACGCGTTATTTCTGCACAGTGAGGAATAAACTGCGATAAAATCCAACCATGGCAAGGAACCTCTGTAGGCTATTTTAATCATCTTGGGGGGGGGGGGGATGCAGTTATGGCTTCCAGTTTGTCATCATTGGGACTAAGCGTGCTGTTATAATATACAAAACCGAGGAGGTTGATCTTCGAGTTGCATGCTGCATTTTCTCAGGATGAATACTCAATCCACATACACAACGAAAAAGTACACCCGTGGACGTGTAAACCGTGATTCAGGGGGACAACCCAAATGGTGTTCGTTTTACAAGCAAGGCTCGGTGTGTTTTGTTTGCACCCGAGGTCTCGTGTAAAACAAGCATCTTTGAACGTGTACTTCGTTCCGCGATCACAAGTCTAGGGGTGTCTTTTTTACGATAGCCATGTATATATATTTAAAACTGCGGCCGTTTGACGTGATCTACGAGCGAGGCCCAACGCTTTACACGGCTTTTTGCCGGAGCGAAAGCGAAGTTTGCACGTGTTCATTCGGGATCTTCCATACCTGCGAAACCACCGCAAGCATCAGGGATTTCCCTACACCCCCCACCGGTTGTGTATCTTCCCCCTTGTTTTTACAAAGGCGCTCCCTTAATTCGCGACTCCTCTATTCTCAATGCCCCACTTAACCCCCCCCCCCAAAATAAAAAAATTACAGACACACACCCCTAGTTTTAATTCCTGGGGAAATCCCTGACTGACATTCACCCACAAGCGCCGACACCGTATCCATTATGGCGATTACGCGACAGCGGGAGCGACCATAGACTGCGTCCCGCAGCGTCTTTCACCATCGAGCACTTCCCGTTCGCGTGGCAGTTCAGCCGACCTTCGAGGCCTCATGGCGGCTGTATTTTCACCGAGACCGAGTAATTTCGATTGGAGAAATCTTTTCGCGTCCACAGCTATGAAAACTATTGAAAAAGCCCCTCTTTGCCATGACCCGACCGCCGTTTCCGACGTGGTGCTCACCTTTTTCCCGCAAGCAGCGTTGTACGCGACGTTTCAACGTATCCACTCGCGTCTCGTGTGTTTGCAAATTTTGCGGCTTCCCGGGTACGAAACGGCTGCACCAACAGCCAGCAAATGAACTAAACGCCAGCGCCATTTAAATACGCGGTTACATTTGTACTAGATAGCTATAGTGGTTGTGGTTCGTTCCACTCTAAATGGAATACGTATAGACAAAGCGAAAAACTATTGGGCGACTGCTTGCGCCACTTAGTGGGTATGCTGAAAACTACAAAAATGAAAGGGAGATTAGCATTTTTTTAAATGCCACGGTGAAGCGGATGGCGGCATTCAAAGATACACAGCACAGCTCACATTCCACAAGCCATCAATATAGAAGGATATACAGGCACATACAACGAACAGAGGCAATCACCACCCGACACTCCTACTCGATCATAACAGTAACGCGCTCATAAGTGATGGCCTCGTTTAAACACTGTACGTGTTTAGTTTGAAGCACACACTCTCAAAATGTATGACAAATTGCAAGTAAATTGTGTTGCATACGTGAAACTAAACGTGGGCGTCAAGCTGCGCGGGTTAGATGAGCTGCTAAGCGACTTCCTAATGAGAAAACGGCAGAACAGCGACTTGAGCAGAAAAGACAGGCTGAAAACCAGCGTCGAGAGGGAAGACGAGAAGCTGAGTGTGCTAAACGAGCTGGTAAACGATCTTCAGAGATTACCATATAGAATACAATACAAACTCAGAGTATCGCTAAACGTTTGTTATGCTAGAACGTTCCTTGTATCCAAGAGTCTTGAGCATAGCAATGTGACGTATACATGTTTTTTGCACCGCAACATTTCTGGCCAGCCATACAAAATTGGCAACCGACTTTAAATAGGGGATCGAGAATGCTAAAGTTTTAAAACACCTTAAAGCCCGCGGTTCATATCAAATTAACCTTTAGTGGATGGCCAACTTCCACTCACTGGCGGCCAAGCAGAAGATTCTGGAAGCCAAGGAGCTTTTGGTCAAGAGAAAAAGTTGTCTCGAGCTCTACCCCAACAAGGCCGAGGTTAAAACTGCATTGTGTGCCCTTCAACGTTCCTGACGATGCCATCCGGAGGTCTCTCGGGCCCTACGGGAGAGTCAGAGGGGTCACCCGAGAAGCCTGGCACAAGGACGGTTTCTAAGGCGTGGAGTGTACCACAAAGGCGGTGCGGCTGACGCTCAAGGTGGGCGTCAATTTAGAGAAGGTCCCGAATGAACTGCGCCTTGTGCACGGTACTGCCAGCGTGATCGCTCCAGGGCGCGCCCCCATGTGCTTGTGCTGCCGAAGTGCGGGACACGTTCGATGACAGCGCAAGGTGCCGCGGTGCGAAATTCGCCGGCGCTGCGGACACAAAAAACAAGAGTGTATCAAGACATCATACGCCACGATCACAGATATGGGAGCTGCGCCGACGAGCTGACCGAGCACTTGATGGACGAGAAAGGGGCAAAGGTCGCGGCAGGAGGCACCGCTCCGGTCAGCGTTATGGCAATCCGTCTCGGCTCGTCTTTACTGCTGAGGGCTCTGCTCACACAGGCCCCCCCTCTTTCGCTGCGTTATTCCAAAGCTGAGCTGGCGCAAGCTGCGAGGGACAAGAGGCAAGCTATCACCGATGGTGTTGAAGGCACCGTGCTTCCGAAGGACACGCCCCTTAGCCGTAAGCGACAGACGACCGGAGGCGACAAGGCCAACGACGTCGACCCGATGGGAGCAACACCGTCGAACAAGCTCAACCTGTCGGGGGAACGTCCAGAAGGCGTCGATAATGCAAGGGCGAATGAGGAAAATCAAGGGTTGGCCGACCGACAAACACTTGAAGTGGAAGGCCCCAGCCAGCGGAGGCACCGGTTTGACCCAAAGCCCCGTATACCAGAACTTCGCCTGACAAGGGACTCGGTGTTTCTGTGAGTGCCATAATCGTGAGTTTATGTGTTTCTTGCGGTGTTTCTGTTTACCGCGTTTTTTACAGCGAAGCTGTATATGACTCGTTGGCCAAACATCTTGCTCCAACGTCCTCACCAAAAAAAAAAAAAATGTAGAGCTTTGTTATTTTACGTGAAGATGGAGGACCAGCGAAGCTCTTATCTTTACGACGTCTAGGACGACATCTTGGGCGACCTCAAGGACGACGCCTAGAGGCGTCTGGGAGGACCTTAAGGATGAAATTTAGGACGACTTCAAGGAAGATTTCTAGGACGACCTCGCTCGAAAATGACCTCGAGGACGGCGTCTAGGGCGACCTCAAGGATGACTCTAGGACGACCTCGAAAACAAACTCTCAGAAGATCTCAGGGACGACGTTTGGGTAACCTCAAGGACAACTTCTAGGATGACTTCGAGGACGACGCCTAGAGAAATTCAGCCTTTCCACTCTGGTGAAAACCAGAGTGGAACGGCTGGAAAGGTTGCCGCCATCAATGAGCGATGGCGACAACCAGACAACCGGTAAGCCGGTTGTCTGGTTGCTGCCGTCGCTTTTAGATGGCGGTTTTTGTCCAACGTTTTGTGTCGATATTTGTTTGCCCGCGGACACGATACTGGGTAAAACGGTCCTTAACAGCTCCGCTGTAAAAAAAGAACCTTCAGCGATTGAAGCGAACAGTGCATACGTTATGCATAAACCACACAGCATACGGCACAGCATTCGTTTACATAAAGAATAAGCAAAACTCAAGGCACCCGAACCATATAATTGATGATAAGGCGCTCCTAATGTCAATGCAAAGCACGTAACACTCACCGCATACGTTTCTCCGTTAAGATTACTGCTGCACAAGCCGCCGTGGCTACGGCAGTTTGCGACGCGGGGAGAGCCTTTCATATATAAAAGAAGAACTCGCCTTGCAACTGATTTCATTGTTGTTCCAGCAACGCTATGGGTAGGCCATGGCGATGACCTCATCAACTCAGAAGTTCTGGCGATGACCTCATCAACTCGAATATACAAAAAAATACAAAGCATGCGTCATCTCTGTTTTTAACCGATATTTCTCGTGAATCCCTTTCGTCTGGTAACGTCCCTCATGACTGGAAAATAAGCCTCGTCATCCTCATACATAAGTCCGGAAACCGAAATTCACCTTTCAATTACCGTCATAAATCACAAACCAGCATTCCTTCAAAACTTTTTGAACATCTCATATGGACGATTACGTAATAAGGCAGGTGAGCTGGTTAAAGTTAAATATTTCTAAAACTCAAGACGGAGGCTACAAAGAGGGGACAAACAGAAGACGTTCCAAACACAGCTACCATCATTTTATTCGGGACACTTTTTTTATACCAGTCATCTCCACACCGCCCGTCACTTGCACACGGCCCAGTGGTTCGCTACAGGTAACACAAACTAGAAAAGGCGTCAACGGCTTTACAGGGAGCAAAGGACCACGACGTCAGTAAACATACGCCCACCTTTCCGCTAGTTCAGAACTACTCAATGACACAATGACCAAGGTCACTTCCATTCACCGACGAGACGTCCCAACCCCTTGCAATCGCCAAAAAAAACAAACTATTACAGCCGCAAATGCTTTCTTGTTGCACCATCGAACGCCATTAGTGGCTTGCTTATACAGTTTCCAACAGAAGGTATCCTAATGGGCTCGTTTCATTCAATTGTTTTCTTTGAACAACACCCCTGTACTATCCCATTCAGACACACAATTTTCACACTCTTCGAGATGTTTAGCTACTTCGGAGTAAGGCGAATTATATTTTATTGCTCTTTTCTGCTCACTCAACCGATCAATCACACATATTTTGGTTTGACCTACATACGAAAAAAAACAACATGTTTACAATCCCTGTAACGCCGAATTAGAGCGCAGCTCTTGAGGAGGGGGAGGGGAAGGTACAGAGAGGAGGCTATGCCCCGCCTCCTCTCCTACTCGCCTCCCATTTAGGCGAAAAATTTTCCGCTAAATATAGCGGAGAAATTTACCTTTAATGCACCGCGCGGTTACGCCGACGCCGACGCCACTCAAGCCGGAAACCGGCGCCTAAGAGCTGCGCCCTAAAACCTCCCGTCATCGGAATGTCATACACAACACCTTCATTGTCGTCGACTGAAGCATCTCTGTGTTTTCCTTGACAACCTAATTGTTAATGGATACATCGATATCGATCAACCTTTTAACTGCATACAAACACGCAAAGTTATGACTCCCTAGGAACAGTGTGAATACGAGGAGCGACAAAGGGAAAAGAAACGTCAATACGACCAGTGTTGGCTTGCTGCGTCAAACGGCGGCATTTGGTACAGTGCGGTGGGCAATCGTTGTAGGGGATACCACAGCTTCGCTGGTCAACCACCTTCACAGCTTGGATTGGAACACCAACTTTTTTTTTTTGTAATTTCGTGTGAATGTTAGGCTTTGGGGTAAACCTAAAACCATTCAACGAGTGCATGTCGCGCCTTAATGTTCGCAGATTTAACTGCGTGAGCTTGATTGTTCGGAAGAGAAAGCAGTGGTTGCTAAATATGATTTTGAGCAAACGAATTGACGTAGCTCTGCTGCAGGAAACGAAGCTCACTTCCGGACACGTCAAACAAGCGTCAATTCTTTTTTTTAAACCTTTATGGATTTCCACACTCTTACACCATCTCACAGGGTGCCGGCACGGCAGTCCTCATTCGCAAGCACAAAGCATAGCAGCTTTTCTAGACGGGGCGCCTGACTAAAGCGCGGAGTTTGTGCCATAGACAAGAGCGACATCATTCTAGCCGGGCGGTTCACGAGCCGCATCATGCCACGGAAATGTAAGCCTTCTTCATTAATCTTCGCCAGTACGTCAGCACTTCGGCACCAACCATCTTAGGGGGCGATTTTAACTGTGCTAAATGCTAAGGATTCTTCGCGAGCTTAAAGCGCAGCTAAGCAATTTTGACTGCCGGGACACAGCGGAGCTCGTGGACTCCCCACACTTGATATATGCGCACTGGCAGGAATGGTGTTATGTACGAAGACCGGATTAATGTGTCGAGTTGCCATGCAGGGGTAAAGACCGTCTCCCACGTCAGCCCAATATCCTTTCCGGACCACGCGATGGATGCGACCGAGATAGGCCAAAAAATAAAAAGTCAGAAGTGCCTGTCACCTTGGCAAATCTGCAAATTAAACGACAAGGCTCTCGAAGACGAGCATTTCCAAAATGTTGTAGAAGACCTCACCGTGAAGATGAAGGAGCGTAAACAAGTAGACGTGGTCGACTGGGAGTTACTAAAGGAAGAAATAAAATACCCATAATACCGCTTTGTCAAGCGAAAGCTGGAGCGACACGCTAAAAAGCGACGGCTGTGCGAGTTGCTGCCCGCGTTAGAGCGAGGAAAGCAAAATTTCTTGTCTTTTTGCGTCAGACATTAGAGAGTCTAAATGACGTCTGCTTGAGCGCTGCTTGAGCACGAAGCGATGGTAAGGTCTCGTCTACGCACGCTAGGTAGGGCGGAAGACCCAACGAAACGTTTTAAAACGCGTGAGCGTGAATGTGCGAGTCGGGACAGAATCAATGAACTGCGGTCTATGGAGAGTATTTCGTCCGATGCCGAAGAAAGTGAGGGGATTGGTTTCATTTTATAGCAGACTGTTCAATCAGCCTAGCAGTCGCGATCAGGCTCTAATGAACAAATTGCTAGAAATAATTCCCAACCTACCAGAAGATGTAGTCTATCCTATTAATAAACGTATTACCGAGGCAGAGGTATTTAGAGGTGTAGAAGAATTGGCGCCTAGAAAGTCACCAGGGTAGACGGCCCGGTGCAGCTTTCTATAAGTAGTTTTCTGCCAAGATGGCTCCTATGCTGGCCATGGTTTGTGCGGGCGTTTTTAAAATAAACCTAGTCCGATCCTTCAGTGAGGCAAACGTTAACCGCTTTAGTACCAAAAAAGGAAAGTGGTGAATCCGTGTGTAGATGTGAAGACTTAAGAAATATAAGCCTGCTCACAACTGACTACAAAATTCATACGAAAACATTAGCTAATGAGTAGAAACTGCGTTCAGAACAATGGCGGGCGGCCATAAAACATATGGTTTCAAAAATAAATCTATGCGACAAATCTGCGTGTGATACGGATTATCGCTCAAACCGCCGAGGCAATGGGACGCCACGCTGCTGTGTTGCAAATTGACCTAAAAGAATCATTTGACAAGGTTTCACACTCGTTTTTATTCTCGATACTGGAACACTAAAAAGGACAATTATATTTTGAACTTGGTAAAGACATGCAATACAGATATAATTGTTTGTTTTGTTGTTTGTTTCGCTGGCGCTTAAGAATGAAGGGCGTGTGCGGTATCTGCTCTGCTCTGATATCACGGCAGCGCTTTATCGTCTGCTCGGGCGCGTGTGCTCGTAGCTTCCATTGTGAATGCGTCAATGTTCTTGACGCTGACTTTGACCTGCTGGTGACGAACGGTGTTAGCGCCTTCAAGTGCGATTCATGCACTAAACGTCTGAGTGAAGAGGCGTCGATAGTAAGAATCGCGTCGTCGGCTACGTCGGGCTCGGGATAGCGATGGGCAACGAAGAGAATCGCCATCAGAAAGCTGTAGTCTTCGCAAGCTGGTCCAAGAGCTCTGCTGGAAGATCGATGGTCTGTCCGAGGAGGTACGGTCCTTACGAGCTGAGAACGAATCTCTGCGAACGCATCTGGTGCGGAACAGTGAACTGCTTCAAAGATGCCTCACTGCTCAAAAACCTGGCCAGGCTCAAGCTTGGCAGAGTGAGCCTGCACCATCTTACACTAAAGCGCTGCAACCCAATGCATCCTTCTGTTCGGCGACCACAAGTTGGCCCACTGCCTCCGAGGCTTCCGAGCGTCTTCTGGGGGTGAACTTCCAAGCTCCCTCCCGGGCTTCGGCCCACGACATGGAAAGAGTGGCTCTCTCCCACAAATCATCAACACGTGCCCGCCATCTTCGACGCCCTTCTTCACCACATCACAACAATGGAAGAGAAGCTGAAGGCATCGAAAGACGCCATCAATCCCCCATGATCCACCTATCCTCACCCTTCTGAATGGCGTCCTCCTGGACAGCAACTCGACACCCTGAACTGAGGGTCAATAAAGATGTTTTCTCTCTCTCTCCCTGGCGAGTGTTATCCACGAGAGCGGCGAGACATCCTCCGAATGACGAGCGGCGTCGGGGCCTACCCGACATTCGTCGCAATTCAAGTGGTGACGATGTGGGCATGCCACCGATCTCGGACCAGCGAGGACATATGGGTGATGACAGCTCCAAGAGGGCGGTCTCCCCAGTTGTAGACGAAGACGGCTTCCCTCAAGTCATGCCACGCCGACGAGTCAAGGCTTCCGTCGGTTCGGCAAAAGCCAGTAAGTTGCGTGTGGTGGCCAAGCCTCCTACGAAAAGGGCTGTTTTTGTTTCTGGATTTCATCCAGAGACCACCAGCGACGAATTATCATAAATTGTGTCTAGTGTTCTAGAATACCAGAGCTTCTTTTGTACTAAACTGGCAGCTAAGTATGACACGTATGCTTCGTTTCACGTGTTAGTTAACGAGGAGGACTTCGAGAAACTTGTTTGTCCCGACTTGTGGCCCGAGGGTTGCCCTTTCCGGCCGTTCTTAGGCCGACTGAGGGTTCACAACGAGCGCAGTGCTTTGAATTCCGAGCCAAAGAAAGGGGAAGATTCTATCGCCCCTTGAGGTTCCAAAACCTAAATGCTCGAAGTGTTGCCAATAAAGCGGTAGAGCTTGAAGGCGTTCATTGGCCTTTAACCCTGATGTGGCATTTATAACAGAAACTTGGCTCCACGGTCAAATACCTGATAATGACGTTTTTCCTCATAGTTTCAAAGTATTCCGACGGGATCGTGGCTCAAGAGGGGGAGGGGTCGTTCTTTCTTTTTCTTTTTCTCTTTCTGCTCGAGGTCACGTTGCTCGATCTCTGGATCTGTTTTAAGGTATTTCACGATTTTTTCGCAAGCTGAAGTAATCCTAATTCGGTCATTACTTCCGCTTGCGAAAAAAATCGTGAAACACCTTCAAACAGATTCAGAGATCGAGCAACGTGACCTCAAGCAGAAAGAAAAAGAAAACTTTAGTCATATTTAGGTAGAGGCTGTCGAAAGTCTCCAATGTCCGAAAGGAAGAGTTGAAACGCCGCCATCGTCCATTCGCGATTTAGGTCAAAGCTGAAGTTTGAAATAATTCGCGGGTTCTAATTTTCGCGACGCGGTAGGATCTTATTATAGATTCCATCGTGTTTACATTTTACCGGAAGTTTTCGCGGGATCTATTGTCGCGAATTAAAGGCGATTCGCGAAAATTCGCGAAAAATCAGGTCGTCGCAGATTGAGTCGTTTACAGTAAGCGAGGTTCTCCAAGGTCGGAGAAGACCGCGCGATACGAGACCGTCCAGTCTAAGGAAGGCGCTCACTTGATCGAATGAAGTTTTAGCGAATGAAGTCCCGCCCCCTCCGTTTGATCGAATGACACTTTAGCGAATGGCGGCGCTCATTTGAGCGAATGACGGATTAGCGAATGACTCTTTGCGTATGCCGCGCCTCTTGATTTCTGTAATTTTAACTTCTTCGCTTTAATCATCGTTTCTCACGTAAGCTGTGTCAATATACCGAGTGCGACTGCAACCTGACCGCGTTTTCAAGATAGCGGCGTCTACGATCGCCGCAATGGCCGGACTATGTTAGACTGCGCGACGAACTTACTGTTTCAAAATGCAGGGGGAGGCATCTCGACACAATCGTAGCATGAAATACTGCAGAAAGAGGCAGTTTGAGAGATTGTAGCTGCTTTTATATACATATCGGCCTATCGCAGGTGCCCGCGCAGTGCCCAGTACTCACACTTTTGGAGCGCGGTCAGACGGCTGTCACGTCCATGCAACGTTGCGTTCATTTTATGATGCCGATGACGGTGCGCGGTTTTTGCAATGACTCCCTGCCCCTTTCGCCTCCGTAGAAGCATCACGATTTTATTTTTTAAAAAGGTTTTTTGTTTGTGTCAGACAGTTATTAGCTATTAAATACGTGTCTATATTCATTGTACTTTCATTCAGAAGATTGATGCGAGACCATCAAGACATTATAGAAACTCCAGCTATGTTCCAAATCTTACCCGAGTAACCTGTCTCCTACGTCAGCGGGTAATATCATCTGTCATCGCGAGTAAACGATTCGCGACTCGATTTTGGAACGACCGGGACAATCACCTGGGTTCTACGCGGATTAACGTCGTGTTGGGCTACGGCAAAAAAAAAATATAGCAGCGATGGCAGAAAATATGAGACGACCTCTTTTGATCATGGAGAAACCACATGGAGACAATAATGTTAACCGTTTCGAAGTTTTTCTTTGACAGTGACGACGCGGTTTTTTCTGAGATGGCTCCACCGGCTCCTTTTGCTCACCTTCCTTTTGGGCTGCATATTGAGATACAGGTTACTTATTTTCTAGTTACACATCAATATTTTTGTTTTGATTAATCGGCGCGATCGCTGTAAGTGTAGTCCAGGAGCCATAAACAGCCTCAACTCATCGTAATTAGCACCGATTATGTTTTGCGGATATTGCTTCCACACGGTGCAGCGGAACACCACATGAGGCTTTCTCAACAGTGATATGTAACTTGCGTTCGCTTTGACGCGAATATGATTTCAAAATCACAGAGAGACATTCGAAGCCGCTACAGACAATTTATTAGGGAGGGTGATGTGATGGGGTTGTTGACTAATCGTATACATAAAATATTCGATGCCTTCACTGCTTTACAAGCATTATCCTCTCATTACACACACTCTGGGGAGGAAAAAACCCCCCCCAAAAAAAAGAACTTCCACTGCGTTTGAACATTTCTATATTTTAACGTAAAGACTGAGTCCCCCGCCGAAGAGAGGATGCGGGAGCTCCGTTTCGCTGCACTCTGATAATAACAAGTATACTCGGGGAAGGAGTGAGCTGCACAGAAATGCTAAAACAGCTGCACCTCCTTTGATCGAACGTCTGCCGCAACGAGAACGAGCTTTGATGTCGGCGCAGGGTGCGCGACAGATCACGTGACGTATCCGTGATCCGACTCCGATCGAGGAGGGTGGCGTGAGTAATTACTCCGGAGTAAACAGCCCGCTTCTAGAACGCCAGTTTTGACGTCATCGAGTAAGCGCGAGTAAGTTTTGAAACACCAAGGTACGAAACCTTTACTCCGGAATCGGATCGAGTATATTTTGGAACACAGCCTCCACGTGCGATATCGAATTCAGTTTTGTTTTGGGTGCCCTGGCGTTACCCTGCCGCAGCGGATCTGATGTCATAGCAACCCGTCGTAGCGTCTCGGCGTCTCGTACCTACTCGTACCAATCGTTTCGTCACAAAGGCTCTTCTATAGTGAACTTTTAGCAAACCGTTACCGTGTTCCGGGTACCGCACTTCCGGAACCTTAGAAGCAAGCGCTCGCCGGGAGTGATACCGTGATTGCAGGGCGCGCGCTTAAAAGCATGCTTCCCAGGCTCCGGTAGAGCAGTAAGCGGAACACGGTAAGGGTTTGCTAAAAGTCCCCGATGGGTCATTCCATGTCAAACGTCCCAGACGTTGCGCTCGACCCCTTCCGATTTCTAAAAAAAAAATTCATGGCCTTTTGCCGCAATGTTTGTAGCCATGCCCTGAAATATTTTTGGCGAAAAAATTTTTTGATCACGTGAGCGCGGTTTTAACTTTTAAAAACAGCGTGAAATTAGGCATCGCTCAATAATTGATGAAAATCAAATTTTTGGTGAAACACCCAACAATATTTTTTTCTTAAATTCGCACGGCTTTCGACTTACAATGTGGTTGGGCTTATAAAGATTTCTTTAATTTAAATATATTTTTTTTAAAACTTGAAAAACTTTGAAAATTTTTAACGTTTTTCTTATTTTAATAAAAAATATCTAATTGCTCCCGGGACCTAATATAACTTTTTACCGGCTGCCCTGCAGGTATCTAATCTATAAAAAATGTTTAAAACCGCTCAATTAAATATCTCGCAGTAAACAAAAATCCTGAATTTGCCAAAAAGTGCGTTTTGACGCATAAACAGCTGTTTATTCCACCCTGAGGTGGTTTAAGTAAAAATACAAAATATAGTGGGTTTGGAAGAACAATCGAAAATCTTCTTATTCTGAAAATTTAATCAGAGTAATTTTTCTTTAAAGCGAGAAAACAATTTTTGAAGTTGAGCTCTCGCACCACAACCCGGCGTCGCTTCTTAAAGGGGCCCTGCAATCATATTTAAGCGTCTGCCTTTTTTGCAGTTTCCACGTCTCTTGGGATTCGGGCAAGCCAGCGGGCACGGAGAGAGTAACGAAATATCAGTGCGTCATATTTTAACCGGACGGCGCGGAAACCTCCTCCACCTACGAGGGCGACCCGCGTTGCCGAAAGCGCGCGAAATGTGACGTCTTAGGTCCTGGCCTTACTACTGGTCAGAGCAGCGAAAAGCTTTTTTGTTAGTCGAGATACAAAATATAAGTGCCGCGAACCGTTTCAATTATGTATGAAAGTAGTTTTTGTTCAGTATTTTAGATCAGAAAAGAAACAAATGCAGTTTATAAAGTACGGAAACAAGAAATGACCCGTCGACATACCCGCCACCAAGCGGCGGAAAAAACGGCGCATACTAGAAAAAGCTAGTGGGATGAGGCACCCCGCGCCGAAGGCCTTCGGCGCGGGCCCCGCTGGCGATTGGCCATTTAGCGGTATGGCAGCGCGAAGTGGCTCCCGTTCTGAACTGATCTTTACCCAGTGTTTGCTGTCGTTTGTGGCCAATGAAGTGTCATGCCGAAATAGTCTTTAATCGCGCAGCAAATGCAATGCGAGCCGCCCTGGCCGCCCGCTGCATACAGCCTATCCAACACATGCTTAGTGGCGCCCTCTCGAGCCGTCGACACGGAGTGCGGCAGGCGTGAGCGCTCAATGAGTTCACTAGCCCTCCTCTAGTTCACGGCCGCTCAAGCCAGGACCTACGACGTCATGAAGGAGGTTATTTTTTGCTTGTTTTTGGAATTCTAATTTGCCTATAACTTTTATAATAAAGCGAAATTTGAGAAAAGAAAAGCTTCATTAAGTTACTACGTTCAGTGCGCTCAGGTTCGGTACAAACTAAAAACCAGTCAAAACGTTGTTGCAGGGCCCCTTTAACGCCTCTTCGCCGCACAGCACGCCACCGGCGACGATAGCTGACACGATTAGGTCCAAAGAAAGAACGGAGTTTTCTGCCGCTTCCCCTTGTCCGTCTTTCCGGCTGCAAGGGAAGAAACGGCAGGTATCGTGTAATAATCGGAGGTGCTGCCAGCGCACAGCAATAGCAAACCCGATGTGCCCTTTGTACCCGAGGGCGGCTCGAAACGCGATGCCTAAACGACGAACGGTATCAAGGGACCAGGACTTCTCCATGCCATGCCAAAGGTCCCACGGCCACCTCCGATTCCTAAAATAAAATTGATGGCTCTTCACCGTAACGTTTGTGCTGCATCTCTAACATAATTTTTGTCGAAAAACAAATTGCATGGGGTGATGGCGGTTTGGACTAGTAAAAGGGGGTAGAACTACGAGTCATTCAATAATTCATGAAAAGTAAGATTGTTTTACAGAACACTAGAATATTTTGCCTAAAATCCCTACAGTATTTGGATTGCTAGGTAATAAGAATCATGGTCATGGAATTTGGTATGCTCGAAGCAGTTTTAAAAAAATATGCAATATATGAGCATTTTAGCATATCTTTAGTTTCGTTACAAACTATGGCTTTGCTGCATGCGACTGTAAATTCCCTTATTGACAGCCCTGTAGGTATACTGTAGACAAGAAAGGTTTTAGGCCGTACAACTAAGTATCTTGCAGGAAAAAAAAAGTAAATTCGTGCAAAATTGCGTTTTGCCGTTTAAAGAGCAGTCAATTCTGCCTTGAGGTGGCCCAAAGAAAAATACGTAACATGGTGACTTCTAAAAAAGATTTTATTTCCTTTTATTCCTGAAAGTTTAATTAAAGTAATTTTGTTCTAAAGAAGAAAAAAAACATTTTGAAGTGGAGCTTTCGCGCCGCAACCTGGCGTCGTTCCTTGCGCCTCTTCTCTGCACAGCACGCCACCGTCGAGCCCGGCAAAGCGTGCGACGGTGTCACGGTGTGCGCACGCACGTAGAAAGCAGGACCTCGAGTTCCCAGGTGCATCTTGGTGTGAAGAGGCTTTTTTCTACTCTTGTTGCTTTATGGCTTTTCCTTTTTTGACCGTTTTGCGCGGCTGTGTCCTCCTGTGGACTTCCACTGTCTTGATATCAGCAAATGCTTAGCGCTGCCAGGTAAGAGCAGCCACTAGTAAGCTTGCTGTTTCTTACGTACACATCGCAATCACTTTTTTTATCGACGTCAGGACAGATGTAAACAGCAAAACAAAAGCCCCGTGAACAGGCAATCTTAAGCCCGGTTCACACAGTTGCGTTTGACTGCGTTTGACTGCGTTGCGGCAGCGAGACACCAGGACATCCCTGCTGCTTATATCGCGTGCCAGGAAGATTCCTTGCATTGGATTCCACGCTTCATACGAAGCACAGATGTGCCGGTGATTCGCTTTCGGTTCTCGCCGCAACGCAGTCAAACGCACCCAACCGCAAGTGTCTGAACCGGCCTTTATACGACGAGGCGATGTGGTGTTAACGAACGCGCGCAGTTGGAGGCTCGCGCCTCGTTTGTGTTTAAATCGGGTTTGAAACGGCAAATTCTTGGGTCGCTGAATAGTTCCGCTTTTCACCGCAGTATGCGTGACAGCTAGATTTCGCGGCGATATTATCGCGTTTCCCTTTTAGGAGAAGTCCACGTCAACTGATGCCGCCCGTATTAGGCACCGCGTTTCGAGCCGCCCTCGGGTACAAAGGGCACAACGGGCCTGTTATTGCTAGGCGCTGGCAACACCTCCGATTATTACACAATACCCGCCGTTTCTTCGCTTGCATCCGGAAAGACGGACAAGGGGAAGCGGCAAAAAACTACCGTTCTTTCTTTGGACCTAATCATGTCAGGTATCGTCGCAGGTGGCGTGTTGTGCAGCGAAGAGGCGTTAAGAAGCGACGCCGGGTTGTGGTGCGAGAGCTCAACTTCAAAAGTTGTTTTCTCGCTTTAAACAAAAATTACTCTAATTAAACTTTCAGAATCAAAAGATTATCGATTGGTCTTCCAAATCCACCATATTTTGTATTTTTACTTGGACCACCTTAGGGTGGAATAAACAGCTGTTTATGCGTCAAGACGCACTTTTCGTCAACTTCAGGATTTTTGCTTACTGCGAGAAATTTAATTGAGCGGTTTTAAACATTTTTTATAGATTATATACCTGCAGGGCAGCCGGTAAAAAGTACTTTTAAGTCCCAGGAGCAATTATATATTTTTATTAAAATAACAAAAAAGTTAAAATTTTCAAAAATTTAAAGTTTAAAAAAAATATTTAAAATAAACAAATCTTTACAAGCTCAACCACAACGTAAATCGAAAGCCATGCAAATCTAAGAAAAAATATTGTTGGGTGTTTCATCAAAAAGCTGATTTTTCATCAATTATTGAGTGAAGCCTAGTTTCACGCTGTTCTTAAAAGTTAAAACCGCGCTCACGTGATCAGAAAAATTTTTTCGCAAAAAATATTTCAGGGCTTGGCTATGGACATTGGGGCAAAAGGCCATGAATTTTTTTTTAGAAATCGGAAGGGGTCGAGCGCAATGTCTCGGACCTTTGACATGGAATGACGCCAATGTCAAGCGCAGCATTGCCTATCACGCGCGCCTTTGAGTGGCCTTAGAGCACGAGATTCAAGATCTGTGATTCTTACCATCTCTGCACTGCGATAGCGCCCACGCTGCGTCAAACTATGTTTTAACCAAATTTAAAGGAGCACTCGACACAAATGTGTGAAACAGCACCCTTAATGAAATTGATTAGCCGCTACAGATACTGATACTTTGCAAAGTGAACAAATCGTGAACTGATGGCAGTAGGGATGAACGCAGTGTGTACGAGGAGGCTCACCACCATGTCCACGGCCAGTACCGCGTGGTCAGTTCTCCTCTTATTTAAAAAAAGGGTGTCATGGGGTATACCCATAGGGGGTGTAAGTGCTTGTCAGATATAGTACACCCTTTGGGGGAATAATTGTACACCCCAAATATGGGAGTATGTGTACACCCGTTGGTGTAATGCCCATGTACGCCTTTTTCTACAGAAATCTCACTCGAAGGGAACACAGGTGCACCCCATTCAATAGTGTACGGCTACACATACACCCAATGAAATGAAAGGGAACACTGATGCACCCCATTTAAAAGGTGTACAGTTGCACCGCTCCATACACCCGCCTCACTCAAAGGGAACACAGATGCACGCCGCTCAATAGTGTGCCATTACTCCCCTCTCTACACCTACTGCGGTCAAAGGGTCACAGGAGCACCCCGCTTAATACTGTACAGTAACACGCCCTTTACACCCGTTGAATTCGAAGAGAACACAGATGCACCCGATTCAAAGGTGCACGGTCACACCACTTTATGCACCCGCTTCATAACTAACTTAATAAACATATTTATGGCATCAATGAAACCCTTAGAAAATGTATGCGCCCCGGTGATTGCAAAAAGGCAAGTAAACGGACACACGGTACTGTTTTCAAATCTCAGAGAAGTTTATTGGACAGCCTATTCCGTAAACAAGTACAAACTTGCAAGCAATACGCGATACGTGAAGAGGTACGAAGAAGCTGTTACACAACGGAGAATATTACTAAGCAAACAAGAACCGAGGGTGAGTCTTAGGTAGTGCCTGTTCTTCAAGCAGCCGGCAGAATTATTTCCACGAAAACAGCCGGCAGAATTATTTCCATGAAATTATTCCACCGGCAGTCGCCATTCATTCATCGAACGACATTTCATTGACAGCTCAGATTAGCTTTCCTATATCAGCTTCTCTTTTTTTTCTTGTAATGAGCAACCCAAGAATGTATCCGCGAAGTGACGTGTACGGGTGGGACAGGTGGGTTAACATTTTTGTAATGAGCCGCCGCAGACTGTCGACACCAAGCGACGTAAACGGGGGGGGGGGGGCTGGGAAGGTGAGCGCGCGCCTCATAGATACCCGCGCGATATAATGTCCCTACAGCGTGTATTTCACGTAACGAGTGACGATGAAACGTTAGTGTCGATGAAACCTGTCTACAAAAAGTGTATCAACGAAAATATTTTTTCACAAAACGCCGGGAGAATAAGAAAGTCAGTACTCTATCTACAGTTGTCACATGATTGTAGACAGCTAAGGGCAGGCGACTGCCGATAGAATTTCGGGTAAATTATTCTCCCGGCTGCTAGAAAATAGACACTGCTAATTCTAGAGGTAATCTGGAACGAAACGGTCAATTGTTGCAAAGGAGTAGGTTGCAGTGCACTTACGATGGAAATACCGTACTTGAAATATGTAATCCGAGATATATGTCGATACGGGCACTGCAGAACCATACGAACAGAAAAACGAAAAGAAAGGGGTCCGTAAAGATTTGACACCATGTGGCAGAAGCAGTAATTTGCCGAACCGAACACTAAACGCATCACATGAATTCCTTGGACTCTGTTTTTTAAGAAATCGCTTGTTGCCGATATACGCATAGGACTTTTCAAACACTGGAAATCTTGGTACGCTCGAATACGTGGTCGCGGACAAAATCTACGGCAGCCCTGCTGGTTGCAGCGCAGCACACAAGAAACTAGGCCATGAAGCAGACATTCCGAGGAGGAGAAAAAGCTACTACGTCATCCGTGAAACCTTTACCACATGATCACGCTCCTGAGTCCTGCCGCTCCCCGCGCCCAGACAGCGGAGTCGAGAGATAAAAAAGCCTCCGGTCCACTGGTCCGGCGACTGCACACCTTCTTCCACGCTTTCAGCTTAGGGAGAGAAAAAAAGAGTGGAATAGGAAAATAATATCTCCTTGAAGGTAAAAGAGGGCGCCCTAGCAAAGGCTTATCTTCAGGGGACACCCAACAATGAACACAACGAGAGGCTTTGTCACTTATATCCTCTTGAAAGTTCGACCCAAAGTTGTGAGTGCAGTGGATGCTATCCTGTGGCCTTGGCCTTCAGGCAGGTGCCGTGCTCTGCCTTATCTCTAGCTTGGAGACTGTAGTCACGTCATCCTACCCGGAGACCCGATTGGCCTAAAACAAGCATAGCGTTCACTCTACTGTCAATACCGAGTGAACAGGATAGCTCGATATTTCCTAAGAAACTGCCAAACGCAAAAAGTGACCCTCCAAGGGGGATCCAAGCACAAGCTGATCGGTGCGCGTGGCTAGCGTGGCGGTGCACTGATACACCTAGAGGTTGTTAAGGGAGAGGAGGGTGCTCATTGTCGGTGTACAAGTACACTGGCTGGGTAACGGGAGGTGGCATCTTTCAGGAAAAGGGTGCATGTGCGCCTGATGCACCTGACAACACCCTTTTTTTTCTTAGAGTAGTCTGAGTAAAAAAGCAATCGATGCACAAAAAAAAATCCTCTAGAGTGGGGAACCTATCTCAAGATGCCTGGATCCAGATATGAAAAATAAACCTAGCTGAGAAGCCCCTCCCCTGCTACGCATAGGGTCACCACCCATGCATCAACTCACAGCAGCCAAGACTGGATCTTTGAACGTCAAGTCTAGTGAACAAGCCCAAGGTTTTCTGTGATATATCAACAATTTTTTTTATTAGTTTATTTGTGCACCCTCGAATAGACAACGGTGTCGTGCAGTGCACCCTTGTCAGCATCCACGTATAATACAGGGCTAATGCAATGAAAGACTGCAGTCCATGTTCACGTTGCAAAAACAGTTCTCCCAGATTGTGTCTGATTTTGAACTGCCAACTTTTCGCGCTTAAAATTACATTAATTCCCGAATTCACTTAACCCTTCAGATTGGCCGTTATAAAAAAAAATTGGTTATTATAGGAGCAAATGCAAAAATGTTCCAAAAGCCGGGATTTATGATTAAAAACAAATATCTCCGACTTGCATAACAATACCAACAATCTATAAGTAGACGAAACGTCTACTTATAAATTGTTGGTATTGTTATGCGAGTCGGATGTATTTGTTTCTTGTTATTACAGGAGATTTTCGTTGCTAGACTTGACAAAGTGCGTCCGCTCTAAAATTAAAGCACACGTTATATTTTCATCGCCAAGGCGTCCTAATCTCAAACACTTAATGTGAATCGTTGAAACGTGAGTCTTGTGAATCGTCCCGTTAAGAACATCTTTATATCCGCACATTGTAAGTCACAGTATAGGGTGGTTCAAGTCACCAGGCTCGATCTAAAATGGACCGTAAAAATCGACGCCTGCACGTAGCCATCTAAACTTTTCGTCAAAGGTGTATTTCACAGGTCGGTTTTTTCTTGTAAAATTACAAAGCGTAGTTCTCTTTTAGTAAAAAATAGGGCCAAGAAACTTGCCAGGGTCTACGGCGGGCGGCGACGCAGACGACCAAGTCCAGTAGCGGGGTGTGTTTGGCGTTCGCATTGATAGATGGCGTCGGGAGCAGCGTCTGAAGGTGCAGTCGACCAGCGAAAGAAAGCAGACGAAACGCAGACGAAATCCGTTGGCAGCAAAAGCGCCGCCGTTATGCAGACGCATTTTTTTACTTAAAGTTTTGTTTTTATCGTTCACATTTATTTTTTAACCGAAGGTTCATTTCAAAAAGATTATATTCATTTTAATAAACCACGGTGGTCGCGAGCCGTCGCGATAAGGAGGTAGCGCCATCTATCAATACGAACGCCAAACACACCCGCTACTGGGCCCCTGTCGTCTGCGTTGCTGCCCGGCGTAGACCCTAGCAAGTTTCTTGGCCTTATTTTTTACAGAAAAAGAGCTACGCTTTGTAATTTTACAAGAAAAAACCGACCTGTGAGATACACCTTTGACGAAAAGTTTAGATGGCTACGTGCAGGCGTCGATTTTTACGGTCCATTTTAGATCGAGCCTGGTGACTTGAGCCACCCTATATATGTATATTGCGCATACCGAGTGGGTCTAATGGTTCGAAGACACTTTAAGAAAGCGTGACATCTTTTTCTAGAAAATTTAAAAAAACATTGGCCTCAATCAAAAGTTAGAAATAAAGACGCTTATTTTCCTATTGACAGAGAGGGAGGATTTTCTCTCCGAGAAAAACCCTTTCTTGTTCATATTGAATGGGTTGAAACAGCGCAAAAAAAAAACGAAGAACCAGTAAAAGGAAACACACAGACACAGCGCTGACTTACAACAGAATTTTTACTGCTGCGCCATTCAACAAGTAAACTTGAAACGAGATAAACATACAGCAATCCACCCGATAACATGTCAATTTCCCATTAAGCCGGCACGTAGCTACACGTATCTACCCGCCTTTCTGATAAAATTTATCTCATTACTAACCAGGGCAAGTGATGGAACACTCATGCACATGCCCGCGTCATGGTTCGCAATAAAAAAAGCTTCGTCAATCTCCCGAGCGTACTTAGTTTTATGTCGGGCTAAAATCTTAATTTCATTAAACATTGGAGAGCATGCACATCTGTCACAGTGGACCGCTAAGTTGCCAGACAGGGAAAAGCGTAAGGACAGAGAATAGGGAAATATTGACTTAAAACGAAAGATACACACAAGAGGACGAAACAGACGACACAGCTTTCGACTTGCAACGACAGATTTACTGAAGCGGACAGCCGCTCAGAGCTCGACTTGGGGAGGCCATGGGGAAGGGGGAGGGGATGAGAGGAGATGCAAGAGACACAGGGAGACCGTTGCGGGGGCGAACACAGCGGGCGGTTGGGAGTCTGGTCTGCGTTGCCTCTCTCGTGGATGACACCTCGCGTCGCTTCTTGCCGTCGGGGTCGGGGTCGCGGCGGAGAGCGGGGAAAGGGGGTGGGAGTGTGGGGGGGGGGGGGGGGGCGTCATAGGAATTCCTTGGGGTAGGCGCAAGACGGACCAGAGGGTCAAGCGAGAACAGAAGGCGAGAAGTAAGAACAGACGGCGGCTTTCCGGGGTTGTTTTTTTCAAACCTTTAAGATCTAGTTCCGCGCGGGCTGGGGGGCTCCCCACCCTCGCAGGAAGCGAATCTCTCTCTCCGAGAGTGAAAGAGAGGGGCTGGAGAGGTTTGTTGTCGCCGACTTGATGTTTACGGACTCTTTTATTCCTCTTCCGAATCGAGGTTGGTGTCCCCCTATGATTTTTGTTTGGGTGAAATGGGGTGTGCAAGAGGGACAGTTGTTTGCGTGGACAACGACCGGATGCACGGAATCCTCGGGGGGGGGGGGGGGGGGTTCGCGATCTCCCTTGCGTGTTCACGGAGACGGTCGTTGATACATCGGCCCGTTTGACCGATGTACTCCGCTCCGCACAAAAGAGGGATCGTGTACACTTTCTCTCGCGCGCAGGGGCGGAAGCACTGGGCGTGTTTTTTAGTGCAGGAGGGCGGACGTTCCGGATTGTTGACGCGCTTGCACATTCCACCCAATTTGAATTTGCAGGTGTTTAGCGTCGAATTTACGTGCAAGCGCACTTAAACGATGGGATGTGTTGTGCACGTAGGGAATGCATGCAGGGCGGGAGGAGAACGATCTGGGTGGGGAATTGCGGGGGCGGCTCCCTGACTGCACGATCAACTTTTTGATGTTGTTTTCAATCAGATCCGCGGGGTAGCCTGCCCCTGAAGCCTAGCCGTTTGGCGCGAGAAACTCTCGTTGATAAGGTGGGGACAGGACTTTTTACAGGAGGAGGAGAGAAGAGATTTGACGATGCCGGATTTTACCGTTTTCGAATGATGGCTAGTGAAAGAAAGAACAGGTTTTTGAGAGCGCTGTTGAAAGGACCAGCATAGGCCGTGGGAGGAAGGGGTGAGGCGGAGATCCAGAAATTGAAGCCCCTCCTGGTTAGCATTCTTTTTTGTGAAGGAGAGACCCCTAGCGTGGGCAGCGAAGGCATGCAGGGCAGACACGTCCGAGGTGGATGATGGGTGAACGACGAGGTAATCGTCCACGAACCTGAATATCCTGCATCCAGAACCGGAGCGAGTAAGATCCTCCTGCACCGCACGATCCACGAAGAAGAGAAAGATCTCACTAAGGATCGGTGCGAGGCAGGAGCCAATGCACATTCCCGACCTCTGGATGAAGATCTCCCCCTCGTACTCGACGAGGGAGGATCTCAGGTAGAGCCGGAGGAGGTCGAGAAAGCCTCCGGTGGGTATTCCGGACGCGTTCTGAAACCTCGTCACCCCATGCATCTCAATCGCCTCAGACACAGAGTTTAGAAGAAGTTTGAGGTCGAGGTTGTAGTACATGTCCTCTATGTCCAGAGAGAACAGGTTGAGGTCATAATCGGCATGCTTCGTTCTAAGGAAATCAATTACCTCAAGAGAGTCTCTCACGCGGAAGGGGTGAGGAAGATCAATAGAGGAGAGATGCTTTTGGAGGTAGAGGGCGAGCGGCTTCTTCCAGCATCCCCTCTCGGAGACGATGCTGCGAAGGGGAATGTCTGGCTTGTGCGTCTTCGCGCAGAAGAAGATAGTCAGATACTGTTTGGATGGAGAAGAGATCAAATTTTTTAGGGAGAGGAAGTTTAAAGAGGAGCAAAGATACTTTGCCTCAGAGCGGAGGGCCCCCGACGGACGCTTCTTGAGGGGAACAAAGTTCTTTTTCAGGGCTGCGTCCGCTTTCTTGGAGAAGTCGCCCCGATCGAGTACCACGAATCGACCCTCCCTGTCTGCCTCGAGTATCACAAGGTCTGACTGGCGGAGCTCGCTTACCACGCCCGACACCCCCGAGCCAGCTGGTGTTGTCACGGCACCGTGGTGGCAAATGACTCCCGCCACAGCTGCGCATGCGCGGTGCCAGCCTTGTCTGCATAGTTCAAGGTCATGTGGCGGATTACGGTGCGGATTACGAATTAAATCCTCTTCAGGATTTTTCCAGCGATAGGTACCCATGTTGCAGTGATGGCGGGTGACCCGGGTTTCCCTTTTGACCCGTCGCTAGCTATCTGTCGGCAAGCAGCTTCCGGTCAGCTCTGATACAATACATTCAGAGTAACTCGGAGGCATATACGAACCACGGAGCAAAAGCCTGTGCAATATCTTCTGCTAATCGAGGTAGTATTACAAGAGAAAGCTATTGGGTATGAGTTTCATTAAGCTTTTTTTATCGCAAACACAATGTGGCCTTATACTGGCCTGAATCCTCTCAAAGTCGTCACAGCAAAATAATAAAGTCAAGTAGTCACCGAAATTGAATGTATAGTTTAAGCTTTATTTTATTCCCCGAAATAACGAAGAAAAAACTACTGCGTGATGCTGTAAATGCTCAAACGATTTATGCCTGTCTTATTTTCAAATCTGGTGGCAATTGCTGAAGGGTTTATATATACAAAACATTCAAATAAGTAAGAAAGGCGGGCTAAAAGAAAAAGAGCAGACGGAAGAGAACAGGTATTAGGTACCGGAGTCGGCGAGACGTGAATAGAAATAACGGAAAAGATACAGGCGAGCTGGTGAACGTTTGACATCGTGGAAACCCGAGACCAAGGAACAGATATGGGACGACACGCACACCAATCTTGACAACCTGTCTCAACGTGTTGTGGAGATGACACTTCAGTGAGGACCTGAGACCTAGTATTCCCTTTTTTCAAAGTCATTTCACGTGAGCACACCATATGTTTGTACGAAGAGCAGCACAATTGCCCCCTACCGCGCACGCGAATGTTATTATTTACAGTTCACTCACCTCTTATCTAAGTGCCGTTCACACACTGCCGAATTGGGTTGCAGCCTCTTGTCGGCTCGCGGGATTGCGCGGTCCCACTTCTGGAAGTGGGTCGTGCACAGCGTAGACGCTGTGCACGACCGACCGGGAGCTCCCCGCTTACCGCGCCTTGCGCAGCAGCGCCGCTTGCCATCATAGCGGCAGAATCCTACGGAAGGTCCCCCCCCTCCCAACGCAGCGACGGCGCGCTTAGCACACCTCCCCTTCTAGTACACCATAATCCAGCGGCGCGCCCCCTCACTTTCCCAGGACTGGGGCAACATCTTCTGGGAATAACACCAACTGCACTGGACATGGCGCCATCTAGAGGAGTGTCCCCACACTTTCCCACGAGTCAACGCAATTCCCACGATTGTAGACAACGTCTCAGCATGAAATAAATAGTCACTTGAAGGTGTAGCGTAGTGGATGGGCTAGTGAACGAAAGGTCGCTGGTTCGAAAGAGTAAAAGTTGGAATTCTTTTAAAAACATTTTTCCGAGGAATTAAAGTTTGCACTTGTCACGTGACATGACGTCACCGACGTGTGCGACTAGCAATGGGCGACGATCGGCCGATGATCGATCATCGGTCGATGATAAAGTTATTGATTTTCGAAAATCTGATATCTACATAGGATTGACTAATTGGTCGCTCCTAGGTAATCGCGCGCCCCTACGTCAGCTGCGCAGTCAGCCCAATAGATGGATCGATGTCAGAAACTAGATATCCGCACACCGTAGATAGTATCGATGTCAAAAACCGGACACCCCGATATATGAAACATATCAATATTGTAGATAGGATTGATGTCAGAAAACGTACACGCCGATATCGGAAACATATCAAGAAGATATCGATATCGGAAACACATGTTTTAGTATTGATTGAATATAGGGCCGGAGTGGTACACCTTTCCTACTACTCATGATCGTCAAATAAACGAGTCTATAGCGCGAGAGAGTGCCGTGACAACAGTAGTACTTACCTCCGTAGGAGCGTAAGCCGCGGTGTAATGTCCGTTGACGCCGGCTTCTAGAACGACGACATATACACAAAACATATGCTAACAACCGAAAAAAATATCGAACTAATATTGTTAGGCGCGCGCCACCCCAGTTACGTGCTATTACCTCTATGTTCTGCGTATTCCACAAATGAGCAAGCGCTGTTTATGATTTTTTTAAATTCTAAAATATTAAAGTTGTTGGAGTTTTTTCTAGCCCACCGCCCCAGCATATGACATCGTAATGCGCAGGGAGTGTAATTGATGGCAGTGGTATAAACTGACTTTACGAATGAAAAACATACCACACGCAATAAGCGGCACCGTAAATGTCCCAACTCCCGGCTAAAACCAGGACGTTTTATGTTTTTTTTGTTATTTTAGCGAGGGCCGTGTATTTCTAACGAAAGTTGTACCGTTTATTACACTATGTAATCAGCAAAGCCACAACAACGCGGATACCCAAAGTTTAAGTTTAAGAACGCAAACCTACCAGTCCATTTTGAATTTCTTGGTAGGAAATACATATACGGTTATATATAAATATTTATTTATTTACCGGCATTGTGCGCAAACAGTAGCTCTTGGTGAATTCTTCATTTTAAATTGTGCTGTGGGTTATACGGCGTAAAGCATAGATATTTATACTTCCCCCTTTTTGGGTCACTTGTGATCTGGGCAGCTTTTTTGGAGGTCCAAAAACTGGCATCCATAGAGTTGTCCCATTTACTCGGTATTGACAGCAGAGTAGACACAATGCGTGTTTTAGGGCAATCGTGTCTCCGGTTAGGGTCACGTGACTACAGTCTCTAAGCTAGTGATAACATAGAGCACAGCACCCGCCTGAAGGAAGGCAACGCATAGCATCCACTGCACTATCAGCTTTGGGTTGAACCTTTAAGAAAATAAAAGTCAAAATCCTCTCGGTGTGTTCAGTGTTGGGATGTTCAGGAAGAGTAACCTTTGTGAGCGCACCCCCATTCTGGCCTTGAAGGAGCGGCTGCTTTCCTACTCATTCTATTTTTTTCTCTCTATTCTAAGCTAAAAGCGTGGTAGAAGGTGCGCAATCGGCAGACCAATCAACTGTAGGCTTTTTATCACTTGACTCCGCTCTCAGTACGTGGCCAACGGCAGGAGCGTTATCACGTGGTAATAGAGGTTTGACGGACGACGCAGTAGTGGTTCCCAAGCCGGGAATGCCTACGTGCTGACCTAGTTTCGTGGTTGCTATGGCCTGCGGGGCTGCCGTGAATTTCAGTGGTAAATGGTATATCGTCCACGACAACGTATTCGAAGTGTACAAGGCTAGCAGTGCTCAAAAGTTCTTTGCGAATATCGGCAACAAGCGAATTCTCCAAAGAAATCCAAGAAATATTGTGATGCGTTTACTGTTCGGTTGGGCAAATGACAGCAGGTGTCACACCATGTTGAGTCCACGGATTCCTGACATCTCGTTTTTTGTTTGAGTGTTTGTTCTGCAGTGCCCTTGTAGACATATATTTCGCATTACATCTTCAGTATTTTAATCGTAAGTGTTCTACAGCCTACGTCTTGACGAGAATTGACCGTTCTTCTCCGGCTACTCTTCCGGATTACCTCTAGAAGTAGGCAGTGTCTATCTCCTGGCAGCCGGAAGAATAATTTCCCCGAAATTCTCCAGGCAGTCGCCTGCCATTAGCTCTCTGAAATCACATCACAACTGTAGGTGGGATGTTGACTTTTGTATTCTCCCGGAGTTCCGTGAGAAGCCGTTTTGTAGACACCTTTTCGGGGGTACACGTTTCATAGACACCCGCTTCGTCGACACTAACGTTTCATCGACACTCGTTACGCAAATTGGACGCTGTAGGCATAGGCGTAGACTTCGTGGGGGGGGGGGCATCGGGCCTTGTGCCCCCCTAGTGAGATCCGGGGGGGGGGCGGCCCCCCCTTACCCCCCCGGATCTCACTAGGGAGCCGGGCCATGATCCTTACCGGGACGCTATTTACGTGCCGGGTCCATATCACATGAGCGAATGACATTTTAGCGAATGACACTTTAGCGAAAAAAGGTCATTTGAGCGAATCGACATTTTAGCGAAGGACGTTTTAGCGAATATTGATCATTTCAGCTAATGATGTTTTAGCGAACGATGTTTTAGCGAATATGTTTGTTTCGCTTACTTTTTCTTTACCGAAGCCGGAAATACTTGTCTGGCTTTTCCTTTTTTACCTCGAGGGAAAAGAACGACACGGAAATGCCTATTTTGGTTTTAGTAAAAGAACGTAACAATTTATTATGAGCCACCACAGCGTGGAACCCCCAAAATACGCATATAGCAGGGCGGAAGCTGCGCTCCGACATATAGCTAGCGACGGGTCAAGGCGATCACCCGGGTCACCCGTGGTCACTACAACATGCTTACCTGTCACTGGACAAATCCTGAAGAGGCGTTACGCAGTATCACCACTATCACTGCGATCGTTGTAACTTCGTGCTTCTGTGATCCGAACAGAAGTTCTCTTGCAATAACGACGAACGGCGACGAAGCACAACACAGTTCACAGCCAGAACGTAATATCACGCGTATCACGCAGAACATTTGCCGCAGTTAGGTAATCCTATCACCATCAGTGGTATCAGAACGTCCCAAGCCACGAACCATTCAACCGAAACCATGTGCGTGTCGAAGGAAAATATATTGTGTTCGCTCAATCGATTCTAGGTCCCTAGGTGACAGCTAGCAACTCTCGGTGTGTTATTTTTGCCACGTGAAAAAACTCCAGCGTTCTACTTTTAAACCTTCAGACCACGGTACTTTAGGCTGAAACGAGAAATACTTCCTTCAAAAGTGCACTCTGTTCAATTACCTTTCTGGAAATAAAAACCTAATTTACAAAACTATAGCACGACTATTCATTCAGACTAATTGTAATTGTTTTATGTAAGAGTGGATAAGTAAACCAAAACAGGCTGCATCTCTGTTTAAGATGCGGTAGCTTGCGCCACCTACCCTTGAACTTTTACGACCATTTTTGTTTGTTACACTAATTTATTTTCCCCTAAAACCGCTGAAGTTATCACAGGGCAGGGGAAATAATCACGAGTCGGTTCAGTTGATGAGGATGATTAAGATTATTTTTGTAGCTACTTTCCTTGAATCGAGGCAACGCTCATCGTGCCAACTTTCAAATTTGTCGTGTTCTGCGATTACCTTCTATACTTCGTTTCAGCTTGGGTCCAGACGCAGCCAATGCTACGAGCGCGATCGTGTGGCCCTGAAGAGTGCTTGCATTGCACGATTGCGCGTGCTTGGCAGGGACGCTGAAAGCCCGGAGCTCACGCTTGTAGCATCGCCTGCGTCTGGACCCAAGCTGAAACGAAGTATAGCTTGCAAAACTAGCTGACACCAGTGACCAACTAGCACGGGATCGAGGGCCGAGTCACCGTTGTGTATTCGAGGGTGTACACGGCAACACCCTTGTGTACTTGAGGGTGTACAAGTAAACTAATAACGAAAATTGTTGGTAAACCACAGAAACCCTTGTGCTTGTTCACTAGACTTGACGTTCAAAGACCCAGCCATGGCTGCTGAGAGTTGATGCATGGGTGGTGATCCTATGCGTAGCAGGGGAGGGGCTTCTCAGCTAGGTTTATTTTCCATATCTGGATCCAGGAATCTTGACCGAGGTTCCCCACTCTATAGGATATTTTTTTTCTGTGAATTGATTGTTGTTTTTACACAGACTAGAGGAGAACTGGCCACGCGGTACTGACGATGGGCCTGGCGGTGAACCTTCTCGTACACACTGCGTCCATCCCTACTGCCGTCAGTTCGCGATTTCTTCACTTTGCAAAGTATCAGTATCTGTAGCGGCTAATCAATTTCATTAAGGGCGCTGTTTCACGCATTTGCGTCAAGTGCTACTTTAAAGGTTCAAACATATATTTTGACGCAGCGCGGGCGCTATCGTAGCGCAGATAGATAGTAATGAATCACTGATCTTTAATCTCGTGCTCTAAGGAAACTGAAAGGCACGCGTGATGGTCAACGCTGCGCTCGACATCGGAGACTTTTAGCAAATGTTACTGTGCTCCGCGTACCGCACTACCGGAGCCTTGGAAGCATGCTTTTAAGCGCGCGCCTCGCGGTCACGATATCACTCCGGGCGAGCACTTGCTTCTAAGGCTCCGGAAGTGCGGTACCCGGAACACGGTAACGGTTTGCTGAAAGTCCTTATAGAAGAGCCTTTACGACAAAACGATCGGTACGAGTAGGTACGACACGCTGATACGCTATGACGGGTTGCTATGACATCAGGGCCGGCTTGCTAGAACAGCGTCTCAGCTGAAACTGGGTGAAAGAAAGCACTGCAAAGGCTGGGGCGCGCGAGCGTCTTGAGACGCAGCTTGAGTCCCGCTCAGCTCGTGCGCTGGCTTTGGCAGTGCTTTCTTTCACCTAGTCTCAGGTGAGACGCTGGTTCTAGCAAGCCGGCCCAGATCCGCTATGCCAGGGTAACGCCAGGGCACCCAAAACGAAACTGAATCTGATATCGCACTCGGAGTTACTATAATATCTTAATGATCTCGCATCAATCTTCTGAATTAAAGTACAATGAATATAAACACTTATTTTATTGCTAATAACTGTCTAACAGAAAATAAAAAACTTTACTCTAAAAAATCGTGATGCTTCTACGGAGGCGAACAAGGGAGTCATTGCAAAAACTGCGCACCGCCATCGGCATCATAAAATGGACGCAACGTTGCATGTACGTGATGGCCGGATGACCGCGCTCCAAAAGTGGGGGTACTGACTACTGGGTACTGCGCGGGCACCTGCGGTAGGCCGATATGTATATAAAAGCAGCTACAATCTCTCAAACTGCCTCTTTCTGCAGTATTTCATGCTACGATTGTGTCGAGATGCCTCCCCTGCATTTTGAAACAGTAAGTCCGTCGCGCAGTCAAACATAGTCCAGACATTGCGGCGATCGTAGACGCCGCTGTCCTCAAAACGTGGTCAGGTTGCAGTCGCTCTCGGTATATTCACAGTTGACGTGAGAAACGATGAATGAAGCGAAAAAGATAAGAATTACGGAAATCGAGAGGCGCGGCAGATGCCAAGCGCAATTCGCTAATCCGTCATTCGCTCAAATGAGCGCCGCTATTCGCTGAAGTGTCATTCGATCGAACGTAGGGGGCGGGGCTTCATTCGCTAAAACGTCATTCGATCCAGTGAGTGCCTCCCTTACGTGCCATGTAACGAGCTTCCAGTAGCGGCATGTAAACGAAATAGCGCCCACGTTGGCTTTATTGACAAAATACATAGGTATCCCAACGTGCTTTCGATAGCTTCAACCTCCAGTTCTGGCGAAAAGGTAACGCGCAGCAGCAGCACCTCCCCCCCCCCCCCTTTCGGAGAACTTCTCAGCCTGCCCCCTCCGGGAAAATGGAAAGTCTACGCCGCTGGCTGTAGGGACATTTCGTCGTGCCTGTATCCCTGAGGCGCGTGCTCACCGACCCCACACACACGTTTATGCCGCTTCGTGGAGGCAGAGTGCTGCGGCTTATTACCAAGCTGGCCCACCCGTACATGACGCTTCGTGGCGACAGTCTCGGGCGGCTCATGAAAAAGAAAAAACGCTTGATCTGAGTTCTCGTTTATGAAAACATCGTCGTGCTCGATGAAATGATCTCTGTCAATGAAACGTCGGTCGATAAACTGATCACATACTTGTTAGTGAGCGCGTTGGTAATGTCCGTGTCCCATTAGAGCGACAGACAGAAAGAAACGACAGCGACAAGCCTCCAACCAGTCTTTAGCGATTTGACAGGCTTTGTAGAATAAAGGAGGCTATGCTCAAACACGAGCATCATGTACGCGAGTGTATCTTTGGCAGGCTTGCAATCGCTCGCGCTTACTTCACGAGCACCGTTTGTTTCTGCCTGTCGCTCTAGTGGGACACGGGCCTAATGATGTAAGTTTAGAAAGAGTTATATACGTAAAGAGAGGGACGAAACAACACATCTTTCATTCAACAAACAAATGATTTATTGCCGGCGCGCTTGGCCTTCGGAACTTCACTACAGGAGAGGGAAAGTGAAAGGGAGGAAGGGGGGGGGGGAGGGGCAAGATAACGCCCCGGGAGAAAAACGGGGCCTTATCTTGCCCCTCTCGTTCCCCTTCCCCTCCTTTAACTTTCCCTCTCCTGTAGTGGAGTTCCGAAGGCGAAGCGCGCCGGCAATAAATCATTTGTTTGTTGAATGAAAGATTTGTTGTCCCGTCCGCTGTCTTTACGTATATGACTCTTTCTAAACTTAAAGCTGAGTACACTGCCAATGAGTAGCGACTGCCGGTACTATTTCACGGAAATTCTTCTGCCGGCTCCCGGGAGAATAGACACTACCCAAGAATTACCCCGCTTCTTGTTTGCTTTGCAATCTTTTCAGTTGTGTAACAGCTTAGTAGTAGCTTTTAACATATCACAGCTTGCCTAGTTAGTGCTTCTCACGGAATAGGCTGTGTGATAATAAAGTTCTAGGAGATTTGAAAACAATCCCGTGTGTCGGTTTACCTGCATTTTTAATAAAAGAAGCTGCAGGTACTTTAGCCCACTGTTTTTAGATAGCTCGACGTTTCGCGGCCTGCTCGGCCGCTTGTTCACGGGAGACTTGTTTGGATGGGTGTTTGTCTTTCTCTTCTTCTCCTTGTCGCTAACGTTTAAACCGTCTTTTTTTTTTTGTGACACCTCAGAGCCTGTGAAGATAACTGCTTGGGAGGTTTGAAAGTAAACGTTCGGCAGCCCTCTGCCCAATTAGGAGTAGACATGAAGCGAAAAATAGGGACTCTAATCAAAAATTTAATAAACATTTACCCGACGTTTCGGGACCAGCTCGGTCCCTTGTTCACGGGTAAGTGACGAAAAGAAAAGAACACGCGTAGCTAAATGCACATACGGATGTAGGGGCTTTGCTCCCGTCACGCAGTCCCGAGACGTAGCTGCTGGGCCGGGAGCCCGAAGAACGATCCACGTTCCCCTTTGTGTGCTGTATAAACCTAGACTCAACGAAGAGCCGCTTTCGCCAATTCCTCTCCAAGGCCAGCATGGTGCTTCCCTCGAAGTCGAGTGTGTGGCCGGCTGCTTCTGCGTGCTCCGCGAGGGCGCTTGTCTCCACATCCTTCTTCCGGACATCATATTTGTGTCGCGTAAGCCTCTCTGCGAAGTTCTTACTTTCGCCAATGTATGAGGCCGGGCAATCTTTGCATGGTATGCGGTAGACCAAGCCTTGGGTCCTTTCTTTGGAGGGCCGATCCTTCGGGAGGGGAGGCGATGACCGATTGTCGACACCGGCTTATGAGTCACCGCAATCCCGTAGCGACTGAGGACGCGGGAAACAGTCTCGCTGGTGCGGCTAATGTAGGCGACACGTACGCGATCGGAAGGGGACTGCTGCGCCCTAGGGGTGGATGCCTTGATTTCTCGAGTATCCGAATAATAAACCGTTTAGGGTAGCCGTTCTTGCGCAGATCCGATGTTACGACCTTGATTTCCTCCTGGTGGCATTTCTTTGTGGAGCAGGTGGCGAAGGCGCGCCTGAAGAGTGCAGAGGCCACCGACGCTTTATGACATCGGGGGTGGAGGGAAAATAAAGCGTCGGTGGCCTCTGCACTCTTCAGGCGCGCCTTCGCCACCTGCTCCACAAAGAAAAGCCTCCAAAAGGAAATCAAGGTCGTAACATCGAATCTGCGCAAGAACGGCTACCCTAAACGGTTTATTCTTCGGATACTCGAGAAATCAAGGCATCCACCCCTAGGGCGCAGCAGTCCCCCTTCCGATCGCGTATGTGTCCCCTACATTAGCCGCACCAGCGAGACTCTTTCCCGCGTCCTCAGTCGCTACGGGATTGCGGTGACTCATAAGCCCGTGTCGACAATCGGTCATCGCCTCCCCCTCCCGAAGGATCGGCCCCCCAAAGAAAGGACCCAAGGCTTGGTCTACCGCATACCATGCAAAGATTGCCCGGCCCTCATACGTTGGCGAAAGTAAGAACTTCGCGGAGAGGCTTAAGCGACACAAATATGATGTCCGGAAGAAGGATGTGGAGACAAGCGCCCTCGCGGAGCACGCAGAAGCAGCCGGCCACACAGTCGACTTCGAGGGAAGCACCATGCTGGCCTTGGAGAGGAATTGGCGAAAGCGGCTCTTCGTTGAGTCTTGGTTTATCCAGCACACAAAGGGGAACGTGAATCATTCTTCGGGCTCCCTGCCCAGCAGCTACGTCTCGGGACTGCGTGACGTGAGCAAAGCCCCCTACATCCGTATGTGCATTTAGCGACGCGTGTTCTTTTCTTTTCGTCACTCCCCCGTGAACAAGGGACCGAGCTGGTCCCGAAACGTCGGGTAAATATTTATTAAATTTTTGGTTAGAGTCCCTATTTTTCGCTTCATGCTTGGGAGGTTACCGATCGACCGGTGTAGGTTACTCTTTGTATTCTGAATATGCCATAAATCTAAAAATAGTCGTTTTCTTCTCTTTCTTTCAGTGTCCAGTACAAAACTGCTGTCAATGACGATGACGTAGTTGCTCTTTTTGGCTAAAAAATTGGGTTGTGTGTATGTTTATACAGCCTAGTACTTGGTCTGCCTCAACGGGCGACGAGTCCACCAGCTGTAGATGAGAAATTCAGCCAGTGCAGTACAACCGCTAGCCTGGGGTCTTTAACGTGCACCACGTAGAGGGGGTACACGGCCCCACGCCGGTACGATGCTCATCCAGATCGAAACGGGCAGGGGTGGGGATCGAACAAAGGACCCTGGGTTCTGCAGCGCGAGCTGTCGCTCCACGTACTCCAAGGTGGTGTGCGCTAGCCCACTCGGCCACCGATCCCCCGTCTTTCCTGCATGTTAGCGTTACCTTGTGTGTCCTTTTTTACATCCTATTCGATCTGCGTAGACTTTCGGGAAGTCCTTGGTTTCGCCCACATATGAGGCGTTGCAGTCGGCACAAGGAATACGAAACACAAGGTATTTGGCTTTTTATTTTGGATGACGATCACTTGAAGGATGGTTTGAGAGCACGGGTGATAACTTCGCTCGTGCCTCTGAGGTACGGAACGCACATGCGGCTAGAGGGATAAGTTTTCTCGGCCGCAGGTGGGTGACGAAGTTTTCTGTAGATATTGTTGACAAATCTTGTTGGATATGCGTTTTTTCGGAGGTCCCGTTTAATAATATCAACTTCCTCTTTAAGTACCTTATCTGAGGAACACACCATGATGGCATGTCGAAATAATGCCGAAACTACTGAAGATTTGCAAGATGTGCGGAGGTCTCGTAAAAAAAGTTAGGTATCGTCAGGTGTGCGTCGGATTTTTATACACAAAGAATGTTAAAAGGTTGCCTTTTATTTTTCACAGATACATACCAGAAACGGAAGGCAACCGTTAGATTCACGCTCTACTGTAAACCGAATATTTGGTTCGATGAAACTGAGGTGTACATGTGGGCGGTCCACTTCGCTGGTTTTCACAACAGAAGCAATCCTCTACGTAGGGAAGAAACATAGTGGGTGTCAGAAAGAACGTAGTCAATGTCTCTTGCCCGATGGCTCCCTTCGTCAGGTTGGCTACCGTGAAGGACACAGCAGATCCCATGGCGGTGCCACTACTTCGCTTGTAGAAACTATTAGCGAAAGAGGAGCAGGTGTCCGTCAAGCACAGTTCTAGTAGGCGGCAGATTTCGTTAACGGAAAGTTGGGTTCTTTCAGGAAGAATCGTGTCTGACGAACCAGGCAGAGTTTCGCCGAAATGGTTACTTCTCAACCTGCCTTTTTGCAATCACCTCGGCGAGAAAATTTTTGTGAAGGGTTTGCTCGATGGCTCGATGATTTCAATAGGTTTATGAAGTTTGAAACGTGTTAAATACATTTATGATGTCCAACCTTGTTTCGCGAGTTAGGCGCTTTTATTTATTAAGATGTACAGTGACAACACATAATTTGTTTCAAATTTCATACGATGGCGGCAAAAAGATAAAAAGCCACTATAGCACAATGGTGACCGAAAGCATTGGTCGAGCTATAAAATAAGCTCTAGTAGACCATACTAAGGGCCATATGTGTTATAGGCAGTTATAGCAAAATGGGTAAAGAGAAGCATTGGACGTAGAATAGAATGAGTTAGAGCGGTCCATACAGAGGGCAATAGGTGGCTAACGAAATTACAGGAACAACAATAATCTGCTCTGGCACGCTGGATAGAGAGACCCATAAAGTAAACCATAGAGATCTCGAGATCATACAAAAAGCAATAGATTACTAAAGAAACCCTGGAAAATGTCATAGGCAAATAGCAAAAGAACCCTGGCTGAAGAAACACATACAGTAAGACAGAAATCAATATAACACACCACAGAAGGAAATATAGATGGCTAAAGAAGCCACAAGAAGAGCCATAGGCGGCTACAGCCAGCTGGCTAAAGAGACCGACAATGTAAGCAATAGAAATCTCTAGAGCAGACCATACAAAAGGGTATAGATGACAAAAAAGGCCGTACAAGAAGCCATAGGCAGCTATAGCACGCTGGCTAAAGAGAACCATAAAGAAAGCCATAGAAACTTCCATAGAAGACTATGAAAAAAGCTATAGAGGTCAAAGGAAACCATAAGAAAAGACATAGGCAGCTATAAAAATTTAGCTAAGGAGACCTTTATAGTAAGAAAGGAAATCTATATAACAGATCATACAAGGTGCTATGCATGGCTATAGAAACCATAAGAAGTGCCATGGGCGGCTATAGCAAGCTGGTTAAAAAGTCTCATATAATAAGCAATATAAATCTTTATATAAGACAATACGAAATGCTATAGGCGACAAAATGAACCATAGAAAAAGTCATAGGCAGGTATAGCACGCTGGCCAATGAGACCCAAAGAAAAATCAACGTAAACCTGTAACAAGTATGTAGCGCCCCTCCAGTCCACCCGTCGATGGCCGTCAGCCTCGGCGGGCAACATTGATCACCGCGCATAATAAACGCCGGGGAGCTCGCGCTGCCCGGTCAGTCATCGTCCACCCTCACAACCAGGCTGCAAGTCGTCTCTCTCTCGGCGGGTGCTTCGGCCCCCTTCGTCCACGTTCCAGAAAGTTCGTGACACTGGCGACGAGGAACCGTGGCACTGGAGGCCAACAACGTGCACGGTTCGGCCCACGCCGCCGAGAGAGTCGCAACACCGCCACCCGCTCCTGTCGCCATGCCGCTCTACGGGAGGCTCGAGCCGTTCGAGGGAGATGGGTCCGCCTGGCCAGTCTACGAAGAACAAGTCCACGTGTTCTTCCGGGCGAACGACACGCCCGAGGCGAAACAACGGGACATCTTCTTGGCCAGCTGCGGGACCCGCGTCTTCAGTCTCCTGCTCGACCTCCTCAAGCCGGCCACGCCGCACGTGAAGACGCTGGGTGAGGTGCTCGCCACGCTGCGCTCGCACTTCAGCCCGGCGCCGTCCACGCTTATGGAGCGGTTCCGCTTCAACAACCGGAGCCGCCGGGACGGGGAGACCCTCGGGCAGTTCGTCGCTGCGCTACGAGGGTTAGCGAGCACCTGCGCCTTCGGCGACCAGTTGGACTCGCTACTCCGGGACCGGTTCGTCTGCGGCATCAACAACCACGCCATGCAGACGCGACTCCTGGAGCTCCCCGATCCCTCGCTGGACGACGCGGTGAAAGCAGCGCAGGCGATGGAGGCAGCAGCAAAGGACGCCAGCGAGATTGCGGGTGCGGCCGGCTCACCGTCGGCGGAAGCGGCGGTGAACAAGATGGCGACACGGAGCGGTGCCTGCAGCCGCTGCGGTGCTGCCCACTCCCCCTCACAGTGCCAGTTCGTCCAAGCACAATGTTTCACGTGCGGGAGAACTGGGCACCTCGCACGTGTCTGCCGAGGGGGAGGACGAGCGGCGGCCAGCAGCAGGAGCAGCGGCAGCAGCAGCCTGGTTCAAGCCCGGGTTCCAGCCAAGCCCGCGGCCAGGGTGGCCGTCGCAAGAGAACGCGGCGGGGACGAGCGGCACCAGGTCCGGGTCCCTCCTCAACGAGACTCCACGCCGTGGCCGAGGACCCGCAGATTTTCGACGTGTGGCAGACGAATAAGCCTCCATCGTCTGTGCCACCTTACTTGGTGTCTGTCGAAATCTGCGGGCACCCCATCACCATGGAGCTGGACACAGGGGCCAGCGTGTCGGTCATGGCCGGGAAGCTGTTCAAGCGGACCTTCCCAGGCGTGTCCGTCGAGGCGTCGGACGTCATGCTGCGCAGCTACTCCGGGCAGCTTTCCCAGGTCCAGGGTCGGGCCCAAGTCAGCGTTCGCCTTGGCGACAGGGAGGCAATCCTTCCCCTTTATCTAACCAAGGGGTCGTCGCCGACGCTGCTGGGCCGGAACTGGATTCACTCGCTGGGTGTTCGGCTGCCGGAGTACCAGGAAGCTGTGCTGCACGTGGTGAAAGACATCCCGAGCCTCCTGACCGACTTCCAGTCCCTGTTCCAGCCGGGGGTGGGCACCTTCGCCGGCACGACGGTCGGCATCCACGTACCCGAGGGAGCCCGGCCACGTTTCTTCAAGCCGCGTCCGCTGCCGTTCGCCCTCAAGGACGGGGTCACCCAGGAGCTGCAACGGCTGCAGCGAGAGGGATCCCCTCGTCGCTGCAGTCAAGACCTCCCAGTGGGCCGCACCGATTGTCCCAGTCCTCAAGCGAGACGGCCGCGTCAGGATCTGCGGGGACTTCAAGGTCACCATAAACCCCGTCGCTACCGTCGAGAAGTACCCGCTGCCTAGGATCGAAGATCTCTGGTCGGCTCTGTCCGGGGGACAGAAGTTCTCCAAGCTCGACCTCCGAGACGCCTACCAGCAGCTGGTGCTCCAGGATGCCGCCCGGAAGTATGTCACCATTTCGACGACCATGGGACTCTTCCAGTACACGCGCCTACCGTTCGGCGTGGCCTCAGCCCCAGCCATCTTCCAGAGGGAGATGGACAACCTCTTCAGGGGCATGAGGCACGTGGCGGTGTACTTGGACGACATCCTGGTGACCGGTATCGACGACGGGGACCACCTGCAGAACCTGCGCAAGGTCCTGACACGACTGCAGGACGCCGGTCTCAAGCTGAGGCTGGACAAGTGCGTGTTCCTGACCCCCAGCGTGGAGTACCTGGGACACATCATCTCCCAGGCTGGCCTGGCCCCGGCTCCCCGCAAGATTGAGGCCGTGCTCAAGGCGCCGAAGCCCAAGAGCAAGAAGGAGCTTCAGAGCTACCTCGGCCTCATCAACTTCTACAGGAGGTTCCTGCCCAACCTATCGACGCATCTAGAGCCGCTGCATCGTCTGCTTCGCGATGGTCAGCAGTGGGCCTGGAAGAAGGAGCAGGACTTGGCCTTCCAGCGCAGCAAGGAGCTGGTCATCAAGGCTCCAGTGCTGGTCCACTTCGATCCGGCCAAGCCTGTAGTCCTCACCGTGGATGCGTCGCCGTACGGGGTAGGAGCCGTCCTGTCGCACCGGGGTCAGGATGGTCAGGAACACCCTGTGGCGTTTGCTTCTCGTCGACTTCATGCGGCAGAGCAACGCTACAGCCAGCTCGACAAGGAAGGCCTGGCGCTCATGTTCGGGGTCGGGCGCTTCCACCAGTACCTGTGGGGCCGGCAATTCGAGGCGGTCACGGACCACAAGCCGCTGCTGGGTCTGCTGGGACCTGACAAGGCGGTTCCAGTGCAAGCCTCGCCTCGTGTGGTACGCTGGGCCTTGACGCTGGCTGCCTACAGCTACAAGCTGGTCTACCGCCCTGGGAAGGACCTGGGACCTGCCGACGCCCTGAGCCGCCTGCCCCTGCCGGAGGTGCCTGCTGCCGTTCCAGAGCCAGCCGACGTGTTCCTGCTGGAGCGGGCCTACCCGGGGGTGCTCACCAGGACTGCGGTGGCGCAGGCGACCAGCCGGGACCCGGTCCTGTCTCAGGTGGTCAAGGCGGTATCCCGAGGGGAGGAGCTGCGTCACCAGGCCTACAGCCACAAGACCACCGAGCTGAGCTTGGAGCAGGGCTGCCTGCTGTGGGGTTCCAGGGTGGTGATTCCACAAAGTCTCCGGGCCAAGGTCCTGGAGTTGCTGCACGCGGGGCATCCTGGCGTGGAGAAGACCAAGATGGTGGCACGGTCGCACGTTTGGTGGCCTGGCCTGGACCAGGACATCGTGCACCAGGTGCAAGGCTGCCAGGTCTGCCAGGAGAACCAGCGAGCCTCGCGTCACGTGCAGATCACCCCCTGGCCGTTCCCACAGAGGCCCTGGTCCCGCTTGCACGTGGACTATGCGGGACCCTTCAAGGGCCACTACTTCCTGGTGGTAGTGGACGCCTTCTCGAAGTGGGTGGAGGCACTGCCAGTCACTACACCGTCGGCGAGCGCGACCATTGCGGCGCTGCGGCAAGTCTTCGCGGCGCAGGGATTGCCGGACATTATTGTGTCCGACAATGGTCCCGCTTTCGCCAGCGCCGAGTACCTGGAGTGGCTGCAGAAGAACGGGATCCGCCGGATGCTGGTTCCGCCGTACCACCCCGCTTCCAATGGTGCTGCCGAGCGGGTGGTACAGACCATCAAGGACAAGCTGAAGAAGAGCCAGCCCGGGGATTTCCGGACGCAGGTGGCCCGGGTACTCTTCCAGTACCGGACCACACCCCACGACGTCACTGGCCGTGCCCCCTGCGAGCTTCTGCTGGGCCGGATGGTCAAGACACCCTTGGACGTCTTGCATCCAGACCTCCGGTCCACTGCGCTCCTGAAGCAGCTGAAGCAGAAGCTGGCTGCTGACCGAGGGTGCCGTCCCGGGCCTTTGCCGGAGCCGGGAGCGTCGGTCTACGCCAGGAACTTCCGTCCTGGCCCACCCTGGTCTGCCGGACATGTGGTATCGCCAGCGAGCGCCTCGTCGCTGCTCGTCCGCATGCCCGACGGGACCACCTGGCACCGGCACGCCGACCATGTCAGGCCTCGCCTCGGGACCGGGCTTGTACCCTCGGCCGTCACTTCGGGAGAGCAGCCAGCAGGGGGACCAACGTCAGCACCGGCCTTGGCCAGTGGACCACCACCCACCTCGGAGGCGACAAGAGTCACCAGCCCTGTGGCACCAGTTGGACCGGTGCGACTCACCAATCCGGTCCCTGCGGCTCCACTGGGTGGAGCGCGACCGGCACAGGCAGCGCCCGGCGTTGCCACACCCGGCCCGTCGACACCAGCGACCAGGCGGAGTACGCGGCAGCGAAGGCCGCCTGACCGCTACTCGCCGGGGTAGCCATCGCCGTCGACCGGCCAGGACTTGGCACGACCAGACGCCGAGTTGGTGTCGGCCGTGTGTGTTATTTATGCATTTTGTTTTGTAGAAAACAAACTGGGGGGAGGGGTGTAACAAGTATGTAGCGCCCCCTCCAGTCCACCCGTCGATGGCCGTCAGCCTCGGCGGGCAACATTGATCACCGCGCATAATAAACGCCGGGGAGCTCGCGCTGCCCGGTCAGTCATCGTCCACCCTCACAACCAGGCTGCAAGTCGTCTCTCTCTCGGCGGGTGCTTCGGCCCCCTTCGTCCACGTTCCAGAAAGTTCGTGACAAAACCTTTATAGCAGACCTTGCAAAAAACTATAGAGGACTAAAGAAACATTAGAACAAGTTTTAGGACAGCCATAGCAGGCTTGCTTAAGAGACTGAGAGAGAAACCCTAGAAATCTCTATAGAAGACCATACAAAACACTATAAACGGCTAAAGAAACCACTAAAAAAGTTATAGGCGGCTATGGAATCCTTTCTAAAAACCCTTTGAGTAAACCAAACCAAACTATAGCTATCCATTGAAACTGAAAGACGTTTACGACTTCCTGCAACGCCGATTTAGAGCGCAGATCCTGAGGAGGAGGAAGGTAAGGTACTGAGGGAAGGGTATGCCACTCTTCCACAGCCATACCCTCTCCTCCTCCACTCCTCCTTCTTTCACGCACGAAACGCGCGCCGTCACGGCTCGTTTCGGCGTGGTGCATTATGGGACGTTTCTCATAAGGCACCGCGCGGTGACGCCAACGGCGACGGCGACGCCGACGCCGCTCAAGCCGGAAACGTGTGCCTAAGAGCTGGGCTCTAAAAGCTATAAATAGTTCTAGCCAGCGGCGTAGACTTTCCATTTTCCCGGCGGGGGCAGGCTGAGAAGTTTCCCGGGGGGGGGGGGTGCTACGCGTTATGTTTCCGCCAGAACTGGAGATTGAAGCTAACGCAAGCACGCTGGGATTCCATTTCCCACGTATTTTGTCAATAAAGGCAACGTGGGCGGTATTGTGTTTACATCCTACTACTAGAAGCTCGTTACATGGCACGTGAACAGCGTCTCGGAATTAATAATAATAATAATAATAATAATGGTTTATTTTCCAGTGCCCACAAACAACCTAGCGTTCTATTGTGTGGTGCACAAACATGGGTGAAGTATTATACATTTAAGACAAAATACAAATTATCAAAAACAAACTAATAACAAACACAAGCAAAAAAAAATGATCAAGGCTTGGGCCCGGAGGGGGCTCTGCACACCCCCCCCCCTGGATCTCACCAGGGGGGCACGAGCCCCGTTGCCCCCATAGTCTACGCCTATGGTTCTAGCTAACCAGTGACAGGACATAGCAAAAGCTATTGACAACCATGGAAGCGGCTATAGCTAATTGGGCCAATTTTCTATTGCCGGCTTTTCAATGCATTTTCTGTAAACGACCATAGACCATTTTTGTATAGGAGTTTCGGATAATGTGTCCTGGCGCCTAGCGCACGGGGCGTTGGTCGTTTTTTTCTAGACACTCGCCCGTATAGCTGTGTGAGGCGTGTCGGCGAAGTTCGGCCGACGTAACCGGCAAGCAGTCTTGTACACGTTACTAAAAAGAAGTAATCGATTACAATTACTATTACTCATGGCTAAAAAGTATTCGATTAGATTACTTGATTACTCAACAGCAAAAGTAATTGGACATTACTTGAAGAAGTAACCGTTACTTTTCCGATTACTTTATTTCGTGAAGACTTGCATCTTTAGCGCTCATAACAATGAACTACTTCCAACCTACATTTCACATTTTCACAAGCACTGAAGAAGAAAAAACGGGTTCCCTCTTTGTGGTCGTTTCACCTTCACAATGTGACACCTTGCCCGCAATGTGAAAAAATTGGGCGGGTCCCGTGAAAAAATAGTAACGATTACAAGTAATTTTTATTACTTCAAAAAGTAATCAGATTACTGTTGTAATTACTGCCTAATAAAAGTAATCAACTGATTACAAAATTACTTTAAAAAGTAATCGATTACAAGTAATTTGATTACTTGTAATGCGTACGGTACAAGTCTGCCGGCAAGGTACAACGACTGATACGCACAGATGGGTGTTGGGGTGGCGCTGGAGGTGCATCAGAAGCGGTGCTCGGTTCCACAAGTTCAAAAACGTCTCACAGCTCACTTCGAACGACTCCTTTGATTTTATGCGAGTCGGTATTTTGTTGGAGGATGTCACATGGTGGCTGTAACTGGGCTACGAAGCCACGCAGCTTCTCGCATATGATAGTGCAGATAAGCGTGGCGAGAGTGTCTGAGGTCGCATCTCGAGAAAGCTCTGCAGGTTGTTCAAATGGTTTCTCGAAAATTCGAGAGCTGGTAAGTTCTTCATATTGTCGCGAAGTTTTGCTCGCGCGAGTGTTTAGTCTAGCTTCACTTTATGTTTTTGCCTTCTCCGAGAGTTCTTTCCGTCTCCACGGGACGGCTGTTGGAATCCCACCGGAGTCGGGGGCCCCAAATGGGGGCGAACGTGAACGCTGTAACGCTACACTTAGTTTTTAGAACCCCGCGTTGGAAATGTTTTTGCCTTGTGCATGTCTGCTTTTGGGATCTCTACTTCGGAGGTGGTTTTGCTCTTTGTATGTGTAACTTTTTTTGTCTACGTACGAACATGCTTTCTATTGTTTATGACTGCTCTTGTGAGCTTCATTTGGAATGTGTTCTTTCTCGTGCATGCGCATGTTTTTTGGGATGTTCGTATTTGCTTTGGGCTCCGAGCCTTTTGATTGGTGCTAAGAAAACCCCTCTTGATTGGTCCTTCCAAAACTTTCTGATTGGTGGACTGGAGGACCCCAGAATGCTGCTGAACCCAATATAAGCGGCCACCGAGGGGCCGTAAGGCACTTGGCTCCCGGATACCAAGCCCTGGACATCTCCCTGCCTCTGGAGGCCAACCTGTACGTCCGACCCACTTCGGCTGTGGAGTCTTCCGCCCGCTAGCTCGCAAACTTGGGACCCCTTACGGCTGTGGAGGAGTTCGGCTCGCCCGCCTTTGTGTGGATCCTTGTTTGTCGAGTTTGGCTGTGGTCGGGGCACCCGCTGAAAGTGCGGTCTAGGAGGACGGCAGGGGAAGTCGCCAGAGATAGAAGTATTTTCCCCCAAAGTGTTATTTCTTATGTGTGTATTTTAATGTTTAACTTTATGCCAGTTGTTTAATAAATCTTCATTGGGACTAACCGAGCCAAGTGTAAAAAGCCCACATTTTCTACGCGACAATATTGGCGACACTTTGAGACAAGCCGCGCAACAGTGGTCGGTGTTTTTGGGGAGCGCGGTCGAAAACAACTCAAGAAAAAATTACTTTAAAGAGGTGGCGATTTTGTCTTTTGACATTTTATGACCAACAGGTTAGCATAGGCGAAGCTCTTCTTCTATGTATGCGCTTGAGGTTGTAGATGAATCTTGGTAGCGGGGCATAAGGGTGTTATGCTCTCGTTTTCGATGTTGGGAATTTTCAAAGGCATTTTTGAAGTCCGTTTTATATCCGTCCCAAGAATTGATGGTATCCTTGTAATTATCAAATAGCGATGCCATGTCCATTAGAAAGAATGCAATGTTGGCCAACTTGAAAGTGTCGTCTTAACGATTATATTGGCTCACCCTTTCATCATTTTTATCCAGTTGTCAACAACGGCCTCAGGGGAGCTGTTGAGAACCTCTGGGTTTAAATTGTCGATGTTTTACAACGGACGCCGGGACGTTGGCAGGTCGAAGTGTTGTTTCTTTCGTCGGGTACCACGTATTTTTTTGTTCGCTCGCTACGTTGTTACAGGTTGCGCTATGAAAGATGTGCGAAAGGCAGGAGAGATAACACACCTCACCAACATGTAAGATGATGTAGGGTCAGTTTAATTCATTGATTACAAGGGCGCAGCACTGGAGGACATTCAGCAGTCAGTTCTGTCGGCGGGTGCACCCATTTCGAAGAGAGCGGGCTTGACGAACGCGATCAGCGGAGCCCCACTTCTGCTTTCCTAACAATATCTTTATGCGGTTTTGCTGTATAGCTGTTCATGTGGCTACTATTTGTTCTCTCTGTAGCTCGAAACACTAATGAGGTAATAACATAAAAAACCAGAAGCTGAAATATAATTGGAGGGCCCCTTTAACGCAATGCCTTCATTTACTTAAGATAAATTCAGTTTAACAAAATAGTGTACAATACGTTTGCACGAATAACATCGACTGTTTTGCGAAATCTTGCGCAATGGAGTACTTTGAAATTGATTGATGAAGTGTTAACAATTTTAATGGGAAGAAAACATGTGCAGGGAGGCTTGCGCATATGTGCAATCAAGGAATCTACAATGTGCGCAATAATATGGCCTATCTCAATATCGCACCGTTTTAGAGCAATTCCACATAATAACAGGCTGCGTATCCTTTTCTTTCAAACCTGCTCTTTGATACCGTAAAACACGCAAATACCTACTATGTTGGACGGGATGAAAGTTTTTTGAATGATTCAACATGCTCATGTCACCGGCCCTTGGGGTATGCTTAAAATTGAATGCACAAAACGTTTTCTTTAGTAGCTTTTACATCAAACATTATGTTTGATGTAAAACTCGTTAATCTACTCGATAATATACTGAAGTCAAAAATGAGTGTTATGAAACACAGATCGACACAAATAATACCCTTCACGCCCACTTACTTCTGAAATTGAATGAAGCAACTATGTTTCTAGAGACGGTCACCGAACACTACATCTATATTCTTACATGAACATGTAAAGGCGTGTACTTCAAGGATTGATAAATAAAATAAAAAAGTGCGCCTTCAGGCTATAAATGAGAGTAACACTCATTAATATTGCCATTACATTTTGGAGGGTTTGCTTGGGATATTACTAGCTCTGGGCACTTTTTTACAACATTCATGTGTTCCCTGTCATGATCTTGAAGTTTCTTTCGTTGTTTAGTCATCCTCAGTCGTTCGGGCATGAAGAACATCTTTTCGATTCTACCATTGGGACATTCGCAGATGACGAAGACTATATAACTTAGGAAAGCGCTCCATACAAAAATAGAGAACGTCTTGGATACCTGAAATCAAAAGAAACGAGAGGATCAAAAGAATGAACGTAACGATGTCATAATAAAAATGTAAATTTCACGGGCATGCATTCAGAAAGAAGCCATCTGGTGAACCCTAAATAATTTGAAACGTTTTACTAACAAACTAAGCTTCTTCAAACCAATCTCTTATAGGCTGTTTGGCTATAATTATGAGGCGCACAGAATGATTTTTAAATATCCGTTTAGTATACGACCAGAATTAGACAGAGCCGCAACGTACACGTAGGATGCTGAAAAGTGCATGCTTTTTTTTATAGCTTTCAAGCTTCACATGGGACCCACCCTTACGTTACAAATCCCGAGCTACGAGAAACTAGCAAAATATAAATGTTTTATTAAGCTCTCCCTGAACTCTTCCGGTACATGCCTTCCTCGTTTTAGCTATATATATGACTCATACCTAAGACCAATACAAAAAGCAAAAAAACATTTGAGGCCATGAGAATGCCAGGGCTGTTTAGAAAATAGACATTAGTTTTTTTGTTAAGTCTTCAAGCGAAATGTCGGCTGCTGTTCTCAAACCTTCACGGATGTTTCTTTTAATGTTTTTCTTCAAAATTTCTGCTTTGTTCTTGCTCTGTTTGAACAAACTTAAGAGGCGTCATTACGCGTCCGAGAAAATAATTTTGTACAAAACATTTAGTGGAAGTCGTGCTTGTACACATATGTCACATTAAATATTACGCTGTCCGGTGTATTTTAATTATTCGAGTAGAAGAGTTATTTACACAATGAAACATAAGTAACAACTGGAACCAGTAAATATTGTTCCTTTTATAAACTCAATTTTAATATTATTTATGAACAGCTCAATTTAGTTTTTTCATGCGCTCCTGAAGGACAGGTGCCGACATCTAAGTGGCACTGCTTTATTTCAAAAACTACAGAAGTAACAAAAATAAAGCTTATGTTGATAAATTTTAACTCGAGGGGCAGAGTGACGAAAACGTTTTTACAGTGAACTGTAAAAAAGTTTACACCTTCTGCCCCCGTCTTGGGCTAAAACGCATCATGGTAAACTTTCACCAGCTCTCCTGCGCACTGACTAATTTTGTCATGCTTATGTCGCGTTATATGAGAAGAAACTTCAGGTTACTTCGATTATGGGGTTAACACCGCATTATCCTACATTTTGTATTAGCTATTGAAATATCCCTGCTTTTAATAGCAATGAAATATTTAATATATTCGTAAAGAAATAGCTATGATGCCAAGGAAGTGTCTCCGATTGGTGTGTTAATCGTTGTGTCCGCCCATACATTAAGAGTGGTTCCGAAAAGGTACTAAATAACGTATAAGAGCTGGAGTGTCATGCTATCGTATGTCCCAATCCTGGCTTTGGATCGTAAAAATGCTGGCGAAAAGCCGCAGTGACCGCAAGTCACTGCCGTCGCAGCCTCCCGTCTGCTGGCCGCCGAGTTTTCGGTGGACTGTCAACCTAGAGACCAACCTGCTGCAGAACAGGCGTCTGCCACATCCACCGCCAGGATCGCGGCCGGCGACAACATAAAACTTCTATGACGTGATCAGGCGGAAATCAAGGGACCACTTTTCAGGGCACAGTAAATTGTGCCAAGCGGAGACACGTTTCGGGAACCATAGACACAGCTTGGCATTTAAAATGCAATAACATAATTGGTGTATGTACGTCAGAACCGATGGTCGCTTCAACTGGGAGAATTCATCGCAAGAGAGGGTATATTTGTTTACATACCACAGTAAAAAATGAGTAGAAGACACGCTCTCTGGCCACGTAGTAGGAAGTCACAAAGTACGGCATGTGGAGGATGTAGATGCCGTAGGAAAGTCTACTCAACGGAACGAAGGCGCCCCAGGAGAGGAAACGGCAGAGGAAACCTGGAAAGGCGATGCCGAGATTATAACACGAGTCTTAACCTATAAAACATGGTTAAAATCAACAAAAAAGGCACAAAACTGTAGAATAATACAGGAGACAAGACAGACGCTGAGCGTTTGTCCTGTGTCCTCTATTCTTCAACAGTTTCCTACGTTTTTTTCGTTGATTTTAATCTTGTTTAACGCTTACCAACTAGCCCAGCTCAACACCCTTCTACTCAATCTATGTCCTTTTTACTATAAAATGTGAAAAAGAACAAATGTAAATGTGCAATATTTGTTTTTCTAAAAAACTGGGGTCCTTTTAAGGTAACCTGAAAAACATTCGTAATGATTATGTCACGCACAGTAAAAAGAAAAATCGAATGAGTGAAACTTGATTATCTTAATTTAATGCAATAAAATTGCTTTATTTCTGTTCCAATGAGATGTAAATTTTTTCCATTTATTTACAAGAGATATATGGTTTTATTTGCTGACTTGCTCATATACCTAGTGATAAAGCTTTGGGGTATTCGTTGCATGACATGCAATTAAATACCCCAGATATACTTATACATAAATGAATAACAAGATGACTTCAGATAAAGAAACACGTTTTATAGAAGATAAACCGGAAATGACTTTGCATATTCTAGAGTAGCATATCCCAAAATCAGAGTTTCTCGTATTTATTTGTTTCGCAAGACTTTGGGCAATGTGCCTTGAGACTTAATACGATATATTCATGACCACCGCTATTTATGGCGTGCAAACTTTATAGAGGGAACGTGGATTGGCAACAAACACTGTATCAACGTCCAGATAAGTTTCTTCTGTATTTGATTCTTGTCAGCTGACACTGCATAAGAAGCCACCGTGCAATCTGCCACAGTGTAAACTGTCACCATGTAATCTGGCACCGCATTCGACGATAAGTGTTTTATACTGAAGTTTTATAGGTAGGACTGATCCGGTCTGTATATATTGAAGTAACAGAACGTCTTCAACGTCTGAAGGATAAAAAAGGCTGTTTTACCTCCCCACCAGTCGCGCAGGAAAACGTTAGCCACGCCAAGAATGCGGCCCACATGAGACGATCAAATAAAGCGAATGCGATGTTCTCTGCGGCGCCAGTCTTGATTGTTCCGGGGTTCCAGTGATGCCGCGAAAGAATGCAGGCCGCTCCGCAGGAGAGAGATGCACCAAAGCAGCACCTGTAACACCTTCACGAAAATCGGATTGTAGACTTTGATCAGATAACCGAACAGCTTTATGCCGTGAAACGTTTTTCAAGAAACGTTCTGCTTATGCGCGTGCCCTCCTCATGTATTGGCTAAAGATGTAACAAGGGTTGGAGTCCGGAAGGGGAGTTCCGCCGCCTGTTCTGCATCCTCCGCGTCTCAGATGAGTCGCGGGGGAGATGGAAAAGGTTGGACAACTCCCCTTGGAACGCCAACCGTAGTTTCAGCTTTCGCCGCTCGGTGTATTCCTTATGTGGACAAGGTCGATTGACAATGGCAGAATTTCTAAGGGGGTTTATCTCGAATCACACAGTGCGCAGCAGTTTGAAGAGCAGGGGACGTTTCCTTAATGTGCCGCTCTGATGAGACAAAGACAGCTACGTTTACGACTAGACACTAATCGTTCCAGTCAGAGCTCGGTACTTTAACCTCTCCTACTCTCCCTGAGTTTCGATCTGTATACTTCGATCCTAGCTCCTCCAGCGATACGAGCTCATAAGTAGGGTGACCCTATTCCTCAAGGCAGAAAACGGGACATCACAGCGGGGTGTAAGTGTGTGTGTGTGTGTGTGGGGGGGGGGGGGGTTGTACTAAAGATTGAGATTGGGAGAAAAAATGCATAGAAATAACTGCTGTTATTTCAAAACGTCACCATGTTGCACTACATTTCAATCTCTGGGTAAATATCCCCCGCCTGCGTTCACGCCATGCGGCTGCTCATTACAAAACTATTAACCCACTTGGCCTCACCGTACACGCCACTTCGCGGCGTCCAGCCGGCAACCCAAGCTAACTTGCTTGGCGGCGGCGACGGCAACGGAACCACGTACTGAATCTTCGTAAATTTGCAGCCTGAGGCAGCAAAAAAGCGTCGTTGTTTTATCAAAGTATAAGGATCAACCCTGAAGGTGGGAGCTGCTATTTCTTCAGTGGAATAGTCCTGTCAACGCGTCAATTCCTGCCTGCTGTGGATTGGTCATCTGCTGCCAGGGCCGTGTGCAAACTCGTCTTTAAAAGAAAACGTACGCTTCACCGGGATCTCTCAGAGACTTGAGCTTCAAACGTCGTCGGGTCGACAGCTATAGTTCGGATCGAGATGGCCTTTCACGCCATCCCGCTTTCGCACCGCCGCTCTCTTATTACGTTTTCGGGTGGCTCCCTGACCGTCGTCATGCGCCAGATCAACTGCTCGCAAACACAAGCCTGGGAAGTAGACATCCCTCGCCGACACCACAAGACGCCCAACGGAACAACGACTGCTCCCACGTTCAGCCACTGGGAGGACGGTGGGTATCCTCCGGCCTCCCATACTCATGCTCTCACCGGCATCGCAATTTCGGGCTGCCGTCACCACGGCTATGCCCCCAATTGTGATTGCGGAAAACGACACCACGGAAAGTGCGAACACAATGGAAGCCGGTCATCTCGACAACGGTCAGCAGCCTGCGGAAGCAGGAACAAGTGGCAAGCTCGTGGACGGCAGCAAAGGAAACCATGACAACTCCACTTCCAGCGACACTTTTGACTCTGACATGACTACATCAGGACCAGAAGACCAAGATGACGAGGACTTCATTTCTGTGAAGACAAGACGCAAACAGAGGCGCAAGATCAAGAGCGCCAGTGATGAGAAAAGCACAAAGCCATCGTCGCACTCGGTCTGACAGTCATCTTCGCACCGCAAGATCCGACGGTACTTCTGAACAAGCTCAACGGCCTGAAGCTCACAGAGGCTCTAAATAGTCACGCCCCTACCGAAGTTCGTGAAATTCGCTGCAACAAAAGATTGAACATACTCGCGGTGGACACGCGAAACCAAGAATCCACAGCGTCCTTGCTGCGAATCAGGAAGCACGTCGGCATTGCAGTGCGGATACGAGCCTCGGAATCCGAACACTGCCTTGGACATTATTCCGGACGTTGACGCAAGCATCTCGGAGAAAGTGTTGCTTCGGAACCTAAGCGCGAACACGACGGAAATCACGCAGGTGTGTCGTTTTGCTGACACAGAAACAGTTCGCATCACCTTCGCTTCCGCGACCCTACCGGAACACGTATTTCTCGGCAGAGTACGACATAGGGCCGAACTATACGTAGATTGACTAGCGCAGTGCAGGAAGTGTGGAAAGTTTGGACATGTCAAGGCAGTTTGCACTCGGCCTGAGGTGTCCACCAGATGTTCTGGCTCCCACGCGAGCGAAAGATGCAAGCCGAAAGGACCAAGTGCGTGAACTGCAAGGGCGCACATGAGGCAACCTCGACAGCCTGTGTGATCTGGCAACAAGAACGAGCCATAAAGAAGTACAAAACAATTAACAAAGTAGACTTCAGAACTGCCCGAGCTGCCGTCCGAAGCCGCGGCCAACACAACATCAAACAAGACAACGTGATCATTCTTCAGAACCGTTTCAGTGACCTCCATGATGAGACGCAGGACCTCCCCCCCCCCCGAGCAGAGCAACGCTTCACAGAATGAAACATGGAGCTCGCACCCTGTACGGCGTGCTCCATCAAACCCTGAATCAGCCTCTCGAAAACAAGGTGCATCGAGAGAACAGCGAGAGGAGCCTCTAAATAGCATTAGAGAGAATGACACATCCCAACATTCATCGCAGCGCACAGCACAATGGAATTCATGCAGTCATGCACTCCGCAGTGCTTCTGCTCCAGCGCGATCACAGCCAACTAGCAACCGTAAAGCCTCCCGAAGCGCGACCGGCAACGAACAGCCCAGCCTGATCTCTTTACTGGCAACCCTTGCACGGACTGTAATAAAAGTGATCACGGAACTTCTGAAGCCTTTAGACTCCCCTGTGGTGCGAGCGATTCTCCAAATAATCACACAGGTTCAGCATTGGCGCTGCGATGGAGCTTGCTAGGAATCAAATTTCCACAAATGAGTTACCTACAGCACACGCAACAAGCACCACAGGTATTGTACTTCAAGAGCGCGCTAGTGAACGACGTCTGGACTCTGTAGAAGAGCTCTTTATGCATCAAATTTACCGCAAATGCACTGTGCTTCAGTAGAACGTGCGCGGCCCACGAAACAGACTGCCTGATATACGGGACTTTGTACGAAAGTATGAAACGCCCATTGCAATAATTACAGAATCGAATGCATCTTCAACTCTTCGCATCACCGGATATGAGTGCCATCATTCCGTTCCTGATCGGGAAAAAGTCGTATCACCATGTGTGTGCGCACAGACATTTCAGTTGCCAGGAAAGAAGTCTCACTTTACACTACAGCCGATTACGTGTGACTAAAGCTTCAGTACAAGAATATATCTTTCACAGTCATCGCGATCTACATTCCGCCAAGAGTGCATTTCTCTGGCGAGGAAATTCAGTCCGTGCTGCAGGAAATTGATGGACCTTTTCTTTTCTGGGGCGATGTCAACGCACACAACCCGCTGTGGGGCGAAAATAAACTTGATGCGAGAAGAAGGCTCCTAGTAGACATTTTCAGCTATTGGAACATGGGGGTCATTAATGATTGAACATACACTTTTCTTCGCGGAGAGCTCAAGAGCGCCATTTATATCACTGCGGTTTCTGAGGACTCCCGTCTTCCCATCCGATGGATGACAGATCTTGACACCAGGGCAGTGATCATCTGTCTCTACTCATGTCCCTCGACGGCTTTGGAGAAAAGAAGGCACAATCGGACAATCCCATATACAGACGGGAGTCGTTTCAGAAACGAAACAGAGTAAGCATATAAAAATGGTGCAGAATATACGGACATCACTGCCAGCATAACATCATCGTTGACATCTAGCACTAAAATGGTGAAACACCCCGTCAAATACCTTGCGATCGACGCAGATTATGAGAAGTTGCGAGCGGCTCGACGTCGTGCTGAATGACGTGCCAGGCGAACTGGTACAACCGCCGTGGACTGGGCGGAAGCACTACGAACCCTGGCGGTCGTACGACGACACTTAATTCGACTCGCTATGCGACATTGGAGAGGTACCTGCGGTTCAATGGACCCTCACAAGCCGTCAACGAGACTATGAAACGTGACACGAGGGCTCAAGAAAACACCCAGGCAGAAGTTTCCCTTCCGTGCCTTGGCACTTTCGAAAGGAATCACTGAGCGTGCTGCAGCCAATGCTTTCTGCCAGCTTCAGCAGCGGTGCCCCGCGAGCGAATCGCCACACGAGAGAACCGCTGAAGCCGCCGTGCTACCGGAGCTAAACCAGGCTTTTACCATGAAGGAACTCAAAAGCGCTCTACAGGAGTGTTCCCAGCACGCCTTTCAAGGCCCGGATGGTGTTACATACAAGGCGCTGGCCAACCTGGTGATGTAACGCTTGATCAGTTGAATCTTTTCTTGAATGAGGGTCGCAGAACTAAGATAAGTTTTTTTTCATCTAAACGTGCAATCTGCCAGTAATAAAGGAGACAGCCTAATGTTGCTTTTTGATTGTTTTCAAACTTCATTTAGTATTATTATGCTGACTGAAACATGGTATATTGATGACTGGGATTTTTTTGAACTACCTGGATATAATCATTTTTTAATTAAATCGAGATTACGGACGAGGTGGAGGTGTGTCGTTACAAAGTATTTTTTCTGACTTTGAGGTTGTTCCAGATTACATTATTATGACTCGCAACTATGAGATCCTCTTTTATTTAACTCGTATATAAATGATATCTTTAACATCAGTAGGACCCCCTTTTTCATCATTTATGCTGATGATACCAGCTTATGTTTTTCAGGCACTGAGATACAGGAACTGGTGTATGAAACCAACACCACATTACAGAAGCTGTATGAATGGAGCGTAGTAAACTCGTTAGAAATTAATATGAGGAAAAGTAAGGCGGTCCTTTTTAGACCTAAAAATAGAAATGTTAGTTCCAATTTTAATATTGGTCTTGGCTTCTCTGAAATTGAAGTCGTTAAAAATGTAAAAACGCTTGGAGTTTATTTTAGCAACCACATGTCTTGGAATTATCACATTATCAATATAGCTGAACAACTTTCAAAACTGCTGGCAAATTGTACAAGTTTAAAGATATATTGCCTTGTCATTTAAAATTGCTTATATCTAAAGCTCTTTTTGAACCCCTTTTAAATTACTGTAGCTTGGTGTGGATCACTGCAACCCTGTCCAACCCAAATAAATTACATATCCTTCAAAAAAAGGCTGTTCGCGTAATACGATATGTGTCTTTTGACACACACACTCCTCCTCTATTCAAAGAGCTGTATCTAACATCTATTCTTGATTCATATAAGTACACTCTCCTCACACGATATGTTCATTACACCCTTCGATGTAATGAACCATTTTTTTACAAGTACCTATGGTTATTTTTGTAAAATATACTTGTAATGAATAGGCATAGTTTCGGTTTCCTTCAACTCGCTTGTTGCCAATTTCGAAACTATGCACTCCTGCGAAAACGGGACATGATTTTTTATTGGGACAAAAAGACGGGACAGCAGAAGAGGACCTCAAAAACGGGACTGTCCCGGCAAAGACGCGACGTCTGGTCACCCTACTTATAAGGCCAATTCAAAAGCGGTACATAATGAATGAACATCCACACTTTATTCGTCTTTCTTTTTCGTGTGTCAAGGCGGGCTCATCCAATAAACAAAGAGAGTTCGCAGTGGCCTTAGCTTCTTGTCTTTATGCATGCGCATCTTTCAGCCTTTCAACCTACCCTGAATTATGGTAGACGTATAATCTCTTAGCTGAATGCCGACTGCCATCTTTGTGTTTGCTTTAATTATAATTCAACGTACAACGGAAAGCGGGAAGACGTAATTCAAACAAAGACGGAAAGACTAAAACCTCAAGGTCACGGCATATCCACCGAGCTCCTTTAGTAGCTGGTGGTAACACAGGCAAGAAAGGCGACAAACGCCCTGACGTTGCGTTTTTGTTCATGAACAATTGACCCTGTCATCTCGTAGAATCGGCTGCGCTCTAAGCTATGACAAGAGGAAGCACAGGTTTTGAGGAGTTTTCTTTGCAGATTGTGCATGACAATAAAGGTATCGTAAAATCCATTTCGATTTAAATAGGAGTAGTGTGTGACCTATTTTCTCAAAGGATATAAGGAAAGCCAAAAGCCGAAAAACATTTTTATGAAAAAGCCGAAAAACATTTTTACGAGGGAAATTTATCGTTTGCGAACTGCGCTACATCACTAGAGAGTCTAATTATTGCCTATAGTAATTTTCATCTCAGTAGTTGCCTGTCCGGCGGATAGAGAGGTCTGAAGCACCCGCCGCCATTATGTTGCTTCAATTTGGTTGGTTTCGCTTTCAACGTGCACGCGGCTATGTTGCTGTTTTATGTATCTTTTGGTTAATTTTGTGAAACAAATGTTTTCCTTGTTGCACACAACCAGTAAATCAGTTATACTGAGCCACTCTGACGACTACAGAGTGGATTTTAGCTTAAATTGCGGGCATTCTTACAAACCCCTTTATGCATCTGATTATGGTCGGCGGCAAATCGACTAAACACACATAGAGGGAAGACTGCCACTGTCTACGGCCGTACCTGATGGCACGTGTTTACAGAAAAATTAACCAATGAAGAGACTAATACATGACTGTAAAGAAGCAGATCGACAGCTAGATTAGCACTATGCTAAATCGGGAAGAACAGATGAACTCCCGGGTTCACTACTGGCTGTTTTGTTTTCGTGGACACCCAAATTTTAGTAAATTTCGCAGGCTAATCAAGTCTCGAAGAGTGACGCAGGCAATTTATAAAACAAGTAAATTTGTCTCGGCCTGTTTTAATTTAAAAAAAATTAAGTACTCGAGAAATATTTTGACAGTCCGACCTATGTAGAGTATGAAATTTCTTAAATTCTGAACCCCCTAATTTATTCATGAGCAGCGTTTCACAATATTGACCCTAGAAAATAAACTATTTTTATACGAATATTTGCTTACGATGTACAGAAAATATGATATAGGGGACAGGGCCTTCAAATGGAGCCTGTCATTTGTGCGCCGTAAAATTGGCCAAATAAAGTTAAATTGTGCAGGACAAGTATCTCGGGAAGTTTGGCTGAAGTCTAACACTAGGCGCCACTTTGTTGACCGGTGTAAGCAGATCTTTATTTTTTTGAACAGATGTGCTGTGCAAATTTCGGCGTCGCCAGCTACTAAAAACAAAAAAAACACCTTCATTTTTTATTTTTTTGTCTCCGGACACTAGTTTTGCAGTAAGGGGCCTAAACCAAAAGACAGAAGTTCCTGATAAGGCCTAAGTCCCCTCTTGGCATGCAGCGGTGATCACAGATATAAAAGGTTCAAAGGAAGAAGAACAAACACAAAAAACACCATACAGAAATTTCAAATAGGTTCAATATCCAAATCAAATCACAAATAATAACAACCTTAATAATTGATAATCAATAATCACTAACCTAGACACTCTAAAAATATAAACTTTTATGCATGTTAACGGAATACGTCAATAAACTAAAACACAAGATTCGCCATCGACAACGCTGGACTCCGTGATTTTAATGGAGCCGGCTTTTTTCCGGCGTCAAATATGGCTGACTCCAGGCACTCGTGGGAGTTAGAACAGCTTATGCATAATGTTTGCCCATGCAAGAATAGAAATAAGCATCGTCATTACTGCGCATGCGTCGACCCCAAACCGGGCTTGCTTCGGATAGGCGCCTGGAGACGACGCTACTTTTTTGCGTATTGAGAGATTTTCCGTACGCTATTTAAAAGCACGGTAATCTTAAGCAGCCTGTGATAGTTATTTACATGCGAAGTTCCAACCTATATGGTAAAAAAATTAAGTGAACTGAACTGGTCATCTAACGACAATCAATAAATCACTCGAAAGACTGTCGACATGGGACCGAGCACGGAATACAGTTTTTTAAAGGGCATAAGAAAACCGACGTACCGAATGTTTATGTCAGAGAATCATGACCCATTCCAGTCTATGAAGATAAATGACCAGCGAAGTTGTCTAACACACAACTCAGACGTGACATAGAAGTTCGAACCAAGGTAGGAAGACATTTATTGTCTTGATCGGTGGTCATCGTGACAAAAGGTACACACGCACATTTTTTGTTGTCCTAATCGGTTGTGATTATTTCGCGTGGACGACTGTCGCCGCCCCGAGGAGCCGGAGGAATCTATACTTCGTTTCAGCTTCGGTCCAGACGCAGCCGATGCTACAAGCGCGAGCATGTGGCCCAGAACAGTGCTTGCACTGCACGAGCGCGCGTGCTTGGCAGGGATGCTAAAAGCCCGGAGCTCGCGCTTGTAGCTTTGGCTGCGTCTGGACCGAAGCTGAAACGAAGTATAGACACGCGTGACGGTACCGCCAACTGGCGGAGAGTAGACACGCGCGACGGGACCGCCACCCCGGGAGAGTGGAAGGAAAGTAGCCACCCACGCGCTTGGAACGGCGACAAAGAGAGGGCGGCACGAGCGTAGACATGGCCGAAGCGATTCGCACAGCGGCAGATATTTGAGAAACTTTTATTATCTACCTGAGAGTCTACGGATCTTGAAAATGGTGCCTTTGCTAACTAATCTACTGAATAGACCTATTGCCAAATTACCCAAGCATCAAGGAGAATGCAAGGAATGGTGTTCCACGCGCCGCACGTACCGGCGTCTGCAGCAGTAGATGTTTTAAAGCAAAAGCCTAAAACAAATGGCATCTTGCACGCGCGTTCGTCAACGCTTTATTTTGGTTATTTACCTCGAATATTTTATACGGGGAAGGCGTGCGCGTGCGGCGCGTGCGGCGGTGCGAGCGTTATTTTTTTTACGCACATGGAAAATCCACGTAACCCTAACCATAAACAGCTTCTTTGTAAAAGCTATGGAGAACACCAAACCCATCTAGTAGCGATATTTTGACCAAAACATATCGCCTGATGTTGACGTGTCATCGTTCCTAGCATAAGATAAAATGCAAGTTAAACGCTCGGTGCTATATCCCCTACGAGTTCCCACACATAATCAAGTGAAACTATTTTTGATCTATTATGAATACATAGGACGATGTTTTCAGAAACACGACTGGTCTACTTACGCTGATTATACTTGTCACCTTCCAATCCTACATGCACGATCATAAATACACGCGCATCTAATGACAGATGTTTAGCCGCAATTAGTAAACAAACCTGCGCAGTTCTAAGTAATTGACCTTTGAACCCTCGTGCTGTCTTGGTCATTTAAATCGTCATCGCGGCTCAGTGATGACGCTGATTCCTGTGCCTCATCCTCACGCGCATACGGTGCGCCGACGGTAAAAGCAGCAAATCGTGCTACAAAATTAACTGAAGAAATTTTGTATATCATGATGCGATAGAATTAGGTAGTAGATATAAGTATTGGGCTCTACATCACGTAGTAAGGGAAGAGCTGCGAAACGTGACGAAAAACACGAACATGTGCATCCGCCAGGGTGCGGAGGGAGAGCCGAGAGACGAGTTGAAACAACTTAATGGCGGCCGCTTCACGTGAATGCAAAATGGCGGTGGCCATGAAATTGAAGATGAAAAGGCCCGTGGGAGCAAACGCAAGCGCTGCGCGTTGTGCGTTTGCGCTGCGAGCTCCGCGTTACGCATTTGCGTCGCCGACATGCGTCAATCGAAGACGCAGTTTGGGCTCCCGTGCACGCGTAGTGTGGAACACGCAACACTACCGCCAACGCAGAGTGCTCGCGTTTGCTCGTATACGCAACACTAAAACTCACTATTGATAAAACCCCGTTAGTCACGTTCTTAATGCTTGCTTTGTTCTACAGGGTGAATGCGGCAATCTCATAGGGCGATAATTACATCGTGTTACCTTCTCCCTTCCCCACGTCTTTCGGAAGTTGGTGATTATTTTATAGTCAGTCATTAACCGCCGGGCAACAGGCGTTATATAACATTTTATCATGGTGTGCGCACATTTTAAAATACGATATGTTTAAGACAATTACCAACTACTCACGTGTTAGCGTTTTTTTTTTTTTGCGGTTGAGTTCTGGATACAAATATTAGTCCATCGCGAGCGTTGCACGGGTGACAATAATTCAAGTTTTGTTTCTGACAACAATTCAAGTTCGTTTTAAGTAGGGATGGGCAGAATTTCAGATAAAAGTGTTTGAAATACGTATTTCAAAATACTCTCAGAATTTTTGTTTTGTATTTAATAACATATTGGGAAATGAACTCGCCAACTGTATTTAAGAACTCAAAAACTGAATGCTTCAAATACCGCCAAAATACAATTGTGGACGCTGTTTATCACGATCAAATGCGATATTATGCACTCTTGGCGATGAAAGTCACGCAAAAACATTAAACTTGCTGCCCTTTGCTCAAAATAAACATGGCGAAAGGAAAAAAGAAAAGAAAAACTAGAAGAATGACTGAACGGGGTAGCTACAATACTTTTTGATTTCGGTTGACTGATGTAATTTTTTAGATGTTGCATTATTAACATACCTCAAAAGTTTTATTGCTTAAATTGAGCCTTTCATATCAAAGTTGTACTGGACACATTGTGTTTTCTAGTGCTGTAAACACCTGTTTCATGACAAACAAACTTCAGCTTTAGAGCTGCAACTTTCTTGTAAGTGCTTGATTCCATTTCATGGCATACAGGATTTTATACTTCGACAAGGAATACCCACCGAAGTCCTTCTCAACTTTCATTATTTCCGACATCTCATAATAGGCATACGACTTTGTTAACAAACACCTGTGTAATGATTTTGAAGCGTTTAAGTTCTTAGGCGTAACACGCTGAGGTTTATCAAGTACATTATGCAAACTCTTATTCAAGAACAAGCTGCCTGTACATATCTATAAAAATTACATTATCCTGGAAGATCATCAATCGATGCGAATATATGCAGAAATGATTGATACGCGCTATGAATAAACTTGTCTGCAATTCATTTTTCATAGATTGGCATGTCTCATACGCAAATATAAAAGCAGGTTGTGTAGAAAAAATTCACCATTCATGTTTCCGTAAAGAACAAACGTGCCAAAAAAAATGGAATTGATCAGAATAGTAAAACTGCCTTACCTTAGATATCTTGGTATCCTTATACTTGTTGATGAACTGAGATGTTGCGCAACCAATAAAAAAGCATGGTCCATGATTCCAGGGTGTCATATACACGTAGTTGAAAGTGTCGGCCAGAATTCTGAAAATAAATGAAAATAATTTTATGCAAACAATATCTGAAAAAGGAATACCCTATTGAAACCGACAAGCCAATGTTGCGTAATTATTTCTAAGACTTTTACGCCAGTTTGAGTGATGTCAACGTTTGCACCTATGGCATGGAGTACGGATGACATATTTGTTCAACGTAAAAAAGCCGGGAGATATTAGATTTTACATGTATCGAAAGTCCTCGATTCCCACTAAATTTGCATCGTGTATTAATTTAACTTTCATTTGTAAGTCACTAAACCATGTTAGCCGAAGAGCAAAGGGGTCGTGCGGCGATATTCGGTAGGACTGTTTATTATTATGTACAGTCACGATCAGAAGTAATTGGAACACGGGAGGGGTGGCCCAACTAAAGTCCCTTGATACTTCTTTTACAAGTAACGACAACCAATACAAATGACAACGCATATTCCGCTGGAACAAAACGGCTGCGCTTAGTTCAAACCTCGGCTGTGCGCCGCCATTCGCTTCCTAAAACCTGCACCGTCACGCAGTCGGCGCTTCAAAGAATTTCGCTACCTGTAGGAAGCTCTTATTTAGGCACTTTAGGCCCAACTGCATTGCAGCGCGATCTTGCCGCGCTCCTAGGAACTGATAGGAGACTAAGCGCATGCGTTCATGCCGGCGCCAACAGTCGCTCTGCACCGCACTATCTATTTCTTTTACCGGCGGTGCATAAAATCCTTCGCTGCTTCTCAGATACAGCACTGCAACCCTGATGGCGCTGATAGCGTCCGACAGCGTTACGAGCACGCTCCCCGCGAGCGCAAACTGAGGAAACGGGCGCACTCTCAGGGTCATCGGAAGCGGTTCGGTAATGGTTCGATGACGCAGAAAACGCTAATGGCGTGACGCATCGCTACATAAAAAAGGTATTTAAATTGTTCTAGAGTAGATAGCAACGCCAGCTGCAGAAAATGACACGCAAAGTTGGCAAAGGCCATAAGTTCTATGCAACGAACCGCGTTTTTATTTTATTTTTGTCGAAATAAGATAATAAAGAGCATATTAAAAAGATAATAAAGATATAATATAGACTTTAAAGAGCACGGGAAGCGTGCCCTATGTCTGCTACCAGCGCCATCGGGGACGCAGCGTTGCGTCCCAGAAGCGGTAGAGAACGATTCGAACCGCCGGTAAAAGGAATAGGTCGAGAGGACCGGAGAGGCCATCGGCGCCGGCATGCACGCATGCGCGTAGTCTCCTATCAGTTCCCAAGAGCGTGGCTAGATCGCGCTGGAATGCAGTTGGGCCACCGCTCCTGTGTTCCAATTACTTCTGATCGTGACTGTACAAGCTTACTGGCATTAGTGTGACCCAAGCATACACACAGGCAACGCCACTGACCAAGTAGCGTTTTCGTCGCCACGTAATTTTAAGAATAAAAGGACTCTTTTTTTTCAGTCTTTCCTTTACACAACTTGATGATGCAGTTATATGGATTACATTCTTGAAGTTGTCAACAATCCGTTCCCCAGAATTTTGTGATCAATCTCCGCAATCCCCGTTGTAACAAAATATCAATGCAGCTCAAGACGTCGAGTTCGGAATGATCAATGTCTCGACATGCAGCTCAAGACGTCGAGGGGTTCGGAATGATTAATGTCTCGATATGCATTCGGGTAGTCGCTCAATAGCCAATAGGTGCTATGACGGGACTAGCCGAACCCCAACAATGTGTGGAACTCAGCGCGTGGCCTGTGCTTTGCCAACCCCAGCCCGTGGTTATCATTAACACTGGCGGAATATAATTAGGGTCTTTCGTTTTCGGGCAAACCAGATATTTCCCAATATTTACATCCAGGCCATGTTTCTTGAAAATCGGTTTAAAGCCCAATTTTCACCCGAATTCGGATATTGAATTCCAGCACTTTCTAAATTACTCTGCTCCGGAAATAGTTTTTTAGGAAACAAAGAGTTGGTAGGAATACGTGCGCTGGCCCTAGACCTCGTAAACAGTCCTAGATTCTTTGAGAATTCAGTGAACTGCAGTGACGTAGATCTTGCCCTAAAACATTGCCTTTAAGACTTTTTTTTTTTTTTTCTTTTCGTTTCAGTTAGCGCTAAAAAATGGAGAAAAAAAGGGTGAGAAACGGTGCATATCAAAGTTACGTAATGCTGGGAGAACATTCTCTCAATTCATATACTCTGTCCGAAAACCGGACATGTCTAGGATGGAGACAGATGCTGCACATGCAGCAAATTACGTAAGCAACGAGGATATATAAAAAATATACAGTGCTTTATGAAAAATAACCTTTATTCAAACCGATCAATTGTTTATTATACTTGCATACTTATAAAGATAATCTTAAAACCACAATTTAATGATAATAAAAAAATTATTTCCGATTAACGTCGTGGATCTGAGTGCACAATCCCCCCCCCCCCCCCCGTATAGGTAGTCGACTTCAGATTACGTGACCTCTTCCTCTGCCTGCAAGTTGAGGAGCGAAGGCTACACGTTTTACTCGATATTTTTTCTGGGACATGAATAAAAAGAAAACGCTTGTTTCATCGCTTATAAAAGTCTATTATCTACTGAATGCGCAAAAATTGTTGCATGGCCCCTTAAAGGTTCTGCGTAGTGAATCATTTAAAAATTGACGAGCTCACGTTACTTCCCCGTTCAGATGCTCTACCGACATCATTGAGAAGGAGCACTGCAATGATCGTTGGAGTGGTCATTGTGGCCTCGATTGAGGAAATATTTGTATCTGAGGAACGCTCTAGACAGCGTGTGTGATTGCGCTTTATTTGTACACCTATTTTTTATTTTAACACGAAACATGTTTATGGGCTTGATTTTATGCAAAAAGTGTAAGTCTCGTATGTGACAACAAAGCGCTACAAAAAAACAAGGCAACATAAATGATGCATAGCCCATAGCAGGCAATGCATATGAATCCAAAGCGTACAGAATGTGTATCGAGACATATTTTATACATAATCACAACAATGTTACAATTAATCGCAACAAGCAAGGTGCAAATACAGTGGCGTGCCGGTGAGCCGGTGGATGCTAATCGTGTTGAAAATCTCCCGTAACTGCGGTAAAACATTAGAAACTTGGTAGGAAAAAAAAAGACAGAGGAAAAGAAACTTGACGTTTTCTTCTAGCAAGTTTTTAATCTTTTACCATTGTCTCGGGCAACTTTCAACATTGTAAGCAAGATGCGCCATCGAGTGGTGTTGTGTTCGTAGAAAAGCCCGAAGAAATAGAGGTGTAGCCAAACTTGACCTCTTTTTGCCAGAGTCTGAGTAGCTTTGACTAATTCACCAAACAAGTGCCAGATTTAGGCTTTGCTGATGGTTCTTGGGTTCACAGGTGGTACCCTCGGGTAAAGTCTCGCACAACAAAACTTGTGCGGTGAGCAAAAACAAAAAAACAAAGAAAACGAATGACGAAAGCCTGAAAAACGCAAGAATGTACCCTGGAACGTAATAATGCCTCGGGGTAAAAGTGTATTAGGCGGAAATTAAATGCTTAGGATTGCCAGCTTGTACGAGGTTAGGCGTGTCTCTGGCGTGCTGCTGGGCATCCAAAGCACATAGAAGGCATATGCCTTCTATGCGAACATCAAGTCGTCCGCTTCTTCCGCAATAGTTGCAGTGACGTCAGAACGACGCCGAGCTCTGATTGGCTTTTCTTTATTCTTTATTCATAAGTTACCCCGCATTGCCCGAGGCGTTACTGCAGGGGTTACAAACAGTGAAAAAAACAATTCTTCGGTTGCAGAGCACACTTGTTCCTCCGACAGCGTGTTCCATTTTTGGATGGTCTTGACAAAAAAAGAATTAGCGTACGTGTTTGTTCTGGCACGGTATTCTCGTATTTTAAAACAGTGATCGGTCCGGCTTGAAATATAGTGCGGTTTGCTTTAGGTAATGGTCTTTGTTAATGCCCAGTCGACCATTAAATATTGAAAACAAAAATTTCAGTCTTAATTTGTTCCGTCGGGCTGAGAGTAATTCCCAATTTAATTCTCTTTTCATGTCAGTACAACTACCCTTTTGCCCATATCGTCCCAGAACAAACCTCGCTGCCCTATTTTGAATTTTTTTCTAGTTTTTCAATTAGATACTTCTGCGCAGGGTCCCATACAACACATGCATATTCTAGAATTGGTCTAACACATGTCAGATATGCCGTTTTCTTCAAGTTTGTTTCGGAACATTTTAAATTTCGCTGAATGAAGCTTAATGCCCTGCCGGCCCTTAAGACTACATCATCGACTTGGGCGTTCCATGAACAGTCATTCGATAATGTAACACCCAGATATTTGTACGTACATTCTGTTTTGATGAAGTCATTATTTATATTGTACTGAGTATCGATTTTTTTCTTACTCCTAGTAAAACTTAAATGGACACACTTTTTTGGATTCAAATTCATCTTCCATTCACAACACCAGTTTTCAACACGTACCAGGTCACTCTGTAATTGTTCTGCGTCATGCTCACTCGTAATGCTTCTATATAAAACACAATCGTCAGCAAACAGTCGAATACGGGATGTTATTTGGCTAGAAATGTCGTTAATATAAATTAAAAACAAAAGGGTCCCAAGACGGAGCCCTGGGGGACTCCAGATGTAACATCAACGTAATCAGACTGCCTGCCGTTCAAAACCACACATTGACGCCGCTGGGACAAATAGCTTTCAATCCACCTAATAACAGTTGAATTAACTGTTAATAACAGTTAATTAAAAGGATGTAGGGTAGCCCTAAATGATAGAGGCCTTGAGGTCAACCTATTCTAATTTTTTATCAGCAAATGAGAGCTCGGCGTTTTAACATCATCGAAACCCCTGTGCAAAAAGCAGAAGTACTTGCGCTTCGCATATGCTTATTTAAATGTTTACTCCGCATCGTCCGGTGACTCGCAGCGTCCGTTACGGTTCCTTGTAAGGCGAAACGGAATATTGCCAGAAACAATCCCTTCTCACACTCTCTTTACCGCAAGCCACTGTCCCTCCGCAATCCAAAAATAGTTCACTACCGAGGTTTGCGTCACGCTAAAGATACATAACTCGTCATGGCTGTTGCCTCTCCATGGTTGGTCCTTGGAGTGATTCAGTGTCGTGGCTGATACAGGATGCCGTTTATTTCGAGGAATGTTAGGGCGCATTCGACTGTAGAACGAATATTTTTTTAACTAGTTTTCGACATGAGTGCTATGATACAGAACTACATTTGCCTTGGTGAAGCGCGCGTCTTGAATTTATATCAAGCTGCATATTTTTATAAAAAAATGAAAACGAAAAGTTCACCCAAGTGTATCGGCCCACTATTATTATTCTCCATTTTTGTTTCTAAGCGCTGCACTTACCATATATCTATATACCAATTAAGAACTTTTAAAGTAGATCGCACCTTGTAAGTGTTTTAGATGCGCCTGTACCAAACCTTTTGTTAGGAGTACTTTTTATTATATATTACTTCAAACTTACGAAATTTTGTCTACCACGGGAGGAATCACTGGAAGGTAGTTTCCATTGGACATCTGCCACGCATAAATACAGGAGCAGATGAGGGACAGGCTAAGGAAGGTGGCGTTCATCCAAAACCATTTGCTGAAAAAAAATGCATAGTCAGGTTTGAGAATACAATTCTAATTGATGATGAAAACCGGCCCCCAATATTCTATACAAATGAATATACGTGGAACATAACAGCACACGATGGACGAGGACAAAGAAAGAAAAAAACACATGACACACAAGCGCTGACTCGCGACTGAAATATAATACACAAGAAAAAGGAGATGAAAAAAGGACGCGACAAATAATATCTATTCAGGGGGCGGCAATTATTGGAAGATATAAAGAAAATGCACTAGCGAAATAGTGAAGCATATATTGTCACGAATGACAACTGATAAGGCGACAAAAGCTGAAGCAAACTGAACGTTTAATGGGGCGAACTTGTGCCCAAAACAAAAAGAGAAAGCCTAGCGTCGCAAGCGTCGATGGCGGCGAAACATCAGGATCAAACGCTGGAGCGAGACCGACTCCGGCTCGCCACACGGAGCCCCTTATGTAGATGTGTGGCCTTCTGGAACAATCCGCGTAGAAGTTTCGAGCGCGTAGAATATTCTAAGCTCCAATAAACAACAGAGTTCTCGAATTTGCCAGAACGCGACATTACAGAAACAAAAAAATGACCGCATCTCCACGTGGTGAATGATGTTGATTGGGGAGAAGCTCTGGTGGTGCTGATGTTTCTGATTTTATTATTCATAGGTAGTGCTGATGGTGCTGATTTTTTTATTGCTCATAGGTAGTGCTGAGTTCCGGGTTGCGTTTCCACCTAATTATTACTGCTTTATGGCCGGTGAAATGCAGAGCCTTTGGTTCTTCTAGCGGATCAGCTTGGATCTGCTAGAAGCCGTGGGAACGCATCTCCACCGCTAAGTCAACGGTCCATATCAGAAAGAGAATGTGTTATAGAACGTGGTTATACTCGCATTTGAGCATCTGACCGCAGCGCTTTCTCGTCTATAAACGTTTAGCCAATGCATGCAAAGTTTAACTTGATTATATACGCATTTGACCACAGCGCCCTCTCCTGCATAAACGTTGAGCGGCTACATGCAACTTTTCATCCATGACAGGAACCCTAGCTCTTGAGTTACCACCAGTTCTCAGAGCCCTTACTCGTCCCTCAGTCGTGGCCGAGTGGTTAAGGCGATGGACTAGAAATCCATTGGGGTCTCCCCGCACAGGTTCGAATCCTTTCGACTGAGCAAACATTTTTTCTTTATATGTTAGCACGGACGCCGGACGGACGGACGGACGGACGGACGGACGGATGGACGGACGGACAAGGCTAGACCCCGAGGAGCTTCGCGCCTAAAAAAGGTGTATCCGTAGCCAGGCCTCGAACCTCGGTTTTTCGCGTGGGAGGCAAGCACGATAATCGCTAGGCCACGGGCGCGGTGCCTACTTGGCCAGCTGCGCGCGGCCAGCTCCGCGGGCTGCAATATTATCAATTGATTGGGAGAACGCTCCGTTAGCAAGCCGTTCCTGGGGCCGTCGGATGAGGATACATTATATTTGGATAGGTCTTTATGCAATATAATCAATTTGTAGTTCGAAATTATACTTGTGTACCCTACTTTTTATGGTAATAATCCAATCAATGCAAAGGTGCAAGCGAGCTGGACAAGAATGACAATAATAATCTCCGAAGAAGCGGAGGGAGGGGGACAAAGGTCAAACACAATTCTCCAAACACAGCTAGGCGACTGCTGCGTGACCAACAAAATCCGTCCGGTACTGGTATCAAACCAGGATCCTCTTCATGCAGTGCGTAATCTGCCTTTCAAACTGTGTCTGTGTTGCGCTCTTGTAGTACGAGCCCTTTTGACGCTTTTATCTTATCTTTCTTTGTGTATTGTATATTTCAGTTGCGAATCAGTGCTTGTGTGTCTTGTGTGTTCCTTTCCTTTCTTATCGTCCTTTGTGCGCTGTTATGTTCCACATATCTTCGTACCCACTAGCCCAGCTCATCAGCCTTCTACAAATAACATATGTTGGATCATCAACTATAGTGACCAAAATCATTTTGTTTAGAGTAATAAAACTGTCATATAATATCCATGCCTAAAATATTTTGTACTGTGGACATCTAGAACTATAAATGAACTTCGTGAAGTTGAAGCGGGCGAACATCTTGTCCGGAGTATAATCTGTAACATTCTACGGTGTGTTCTAAATAACTTTCGCCAAACATTACGAAAAACGAAGTGCTCTGTGGGAGTGAAACGAAATGTATACTGTTTGCAAGCGACTTCTGAGAGTGCATACAACGTTCTTAGCTTGCCTAGTTATTTAGTTAATTAAGACTAATAAGTGAGTTTTTCTTAAATTTATTTGTCTAAGGGCTGAGCCGTCAAATGGAAAGTTCTGGAGCGCACTAGGAAACACCAAAATAAGGTGTTTTGCTCATGATGCGCTTTGCGCGTTTCTTCTAATTAGCACAATATAAAGCCTGTGAAATGTACAGTCGGCGGCAATATAAGCTGAGACAGCCGAGTGCTAGACGAAAAGGGTGAAATGCTGCACGGGGTGCTTCCAGGATGGTAAACAATGGAACCTGTTGCCTTATTGTTACCCCGGTGAACAGGGCAGTTCATTCAAACCTCCCTTTTTAATAGCTTCATGCAGCATGGACTCCCGACATGGCATTTTTACTGTACCAGGTGATATTGCCCTGTACCAGCTCATATTGCCGCTGACCGTACATAAAGAGCATCTGGCAAGGCGCCCACGCGTCGCGCTTGCAGCGCCCTCGCTCGAGCTTTTAAGGAACTACAGGCATCTTATCACTGGCGTGCTGTCCGAGGGCTTCGTGTTGGTGTAGGCCCCGAAGATAAGTGCGAGCACCTGCTGCCACACCTTATCACTAGCGCTCTGTCTCGAGACAGCGCGCTAGTGATAAGGTGGACTTCTTTCTTAACAGTATGTTTGAGCGTGTTGTCACGTTGTCTTTTTTATATTTCACGAGCTTCCTTTTGGGGCTAATTCGAAGAAGCACGCAGACCGTGCCACGTAGCAAACACCTTATTTCGGTGTTTCTTAATGCGCTCTACAACTTTCCAATTCATGTCTTGGCTTTCAAACGAATAAATTAAAAGTTAGCTAATTAGTCTGAAGTAATGAAATAACTAGGAGCACTAAGACAAATTCGTTACTTTCATAAGACGTTTGCTAACAATATACAGTTGGTTTCACTCGCACATAGCTCGACGTTTTTTTTAATGTTTGGTGCAAGTTATCTTGTACACCATGTATATCGAACCAATAAGGTAATCATGACTCTATTTCAAGTCCTTCAATTTAATTTGGCATTCGAATTTGTGGAAGTGGTTGCAATTGTTCGTGATATATAGAAACACTAGTATTTCAAAGCGAGGAATGACAGTGCAATCTAGCTTTATTGATTTCATCGCTTCCGTGATAATAATAAAGCATTTTTTGTTCTCTCGAAGTGTAGTCTTAAGTGTCGTCGACAGCTTTTTGATGGGATGGGCTCACATATTTCCACTATTGATAGCGAAGTTCATTTTATGTTGAGCATTTTATATTGGTAGTTAGGTTCCCAACCTTTTGAATGGAGTAACAAGATGGTGCCTAGTTTTCCAAAATATAATTTTGCAAAATAAAATGCTGAGAAATTATAATGTAACAGATAACTTCCTCAACAGCCAAATATTGCTTACAATTTACAATTATGACCGCGAAAAATATTTATGAATATATATCTTTATGTTTACGTGTAAGAAACAAGAACAAATGATTTCCAATGTTTTCAAGGCTTCTAACGTTTTGGTAATATTACTTTACGCAATTAAAAAATATCTTGCATTACCCAAATTCAGGACAAACTACGCTGGGCTTCATGTTAACATATGTTAGTCCCAATTTGTTTTTAAATTATATTTCACCATTATGTGATGATTTGAATAAGATATTCTATTCTACCCTTCAAAATTTTGTAATACAACCTGTCTCATCTGTGCGTAAACAAAATGTGCCGTCTACAAAAAAAAAAAAAAAACTTGAGCAGTGTCACGTTTGGTTGGCGATACCTATCAAAAACTGGGAAGCACTGTTTTATTCAACAGCTTCAGTTTTGGTATTCAAATTGAAATAAGTATTGTTTGAGTGATCCAGATCACTGGTCGATGTGCAGGCCCACGCAGTCCTGACGTTGTAAACAAAACCATTTTAAACCTAGGTATGATAAAGTGTATTTATTACTAGAACGAATAATGAGCTACTAGAATAGGCTACAGTATGCTTCCGATGGAACTTCGCAATCATGAGCAGCGCGTTCTTAAATATTCACCGTTCCCTATCTTCTTACCAGACGAGATTAGGCTAGTACTCGTATTTCAATAAACTCTCATTAAGTTGTTTCGAACAAACCTTTTGTTTGTTGCAATTATTCTACCTCCCGAAGTTCGTAAAAGGTACCTTTCTTTATGGGCAGATACCGAACTCCAAGCTAAATGAAAACATTATTTTAGCGGTGCTAATAAGCCTTTGCAGATTGCCTCTTAATATTTAATGCCGAATACTGTAAAAGATAATTACGCGATTGGTTAGAATGTAATTAGATAATGTAAAGTGAAACAAGAAATCTTACTTTCTAAAAATAAGGAGAATACAGAGGCCAATTAAGAATAGTTGGAAGTCCGTTGAGAGGTACCATAGGTGGGAAAAGCATTCCTGGAAAACAAAGAAAGCATAGCGTTGATTTATTTATGCACAGGCTCAACTAATAAATTATCAAGAAACACAAGCGGATAGACTGACCGTACTTTACTAAGATCTTGTTTCTGAACCGGAAAAAGCGTGAGTGGTGTGAGTCGAAAGCACCGAGGAATTAAAATCACAATTTTAACACTCTACAATATGACTCTGATTGTTCCCTAAGAATAACTTTCAACCAGGATTGAAATGAGTAACATTGCATAATTATTCTTGGGAATTCCTTTTTAATCCTCGGTAAAAAGGCATGGCCTTTTATTGAGGTGCCAGTAATATTAACACACTCTGCACTCAAATTCCACCCGATTGAACATTATATCATATGCTTCTTTTTGAGGTCACGTAGTGTCGCTCTCAATGTAATTCTAGTTTCGCCTACCGATAAAAATAATACTATTAAGATTCAAACCAGACCAACAAAAAAAGGCGGTAGCGCTATCCTTGAAGGACTTTCAGTTCAGGGAATGCACACGGCATGCAAAAACACTGCTTTGTGTTGCTGTTTGTCAACAACTTAGTATTGATTGATGTTTGTAACAACTTAGCAATACCAGCTGCGTAGATTTATGGACTATGAGTTGGCCTTATAACAATCTCTCGTAAGAGGAACCGAAAAACTACAGATGACCAGAGTAAATGTGACACTTTGAGCTCTGAGGAAGAAACAACATAACCCTGCAAACTGTTTAAGGTCCAGCAGCGCTCTCGCCTATTTTTACATTAGCGCCATACGTTTATTGGCGTTTGAAGTATAAACCTTCTTTTAAAGCGAAACATAATACATAGCATGCATGTAGCGTCATTTGCGCGGTCATGACAGTATTTTACGCGCCGCGAGCGTTCGGTTCGCTGAGTTAGTTTCACACCCTGGAAGTTGTGGTTCGAAGAAACCAGTAAGTGAAAAATAACCATCAGTACCCAGCAATGTGTCGACACTTGCAAGCTATATGTTGTTTATTCGCGCTGAATGAGGAAGTGTTCTTTATTATTCTGCACTTGTCATTTATTATTCACGTTTCTCCTAATACAGTTGCAAAATCATACATACCAGATCAGATGCTTTCACGAAGTTTCGTACTTGCAGCAGAAGCTGCCACCAGTGCGTCTGAACTTCGTTGTAAAACTTATCGAACAGGACCTCGGCATTCGGACCCGATGTAAGAAGAGGGGCGAGGTAGAAACAGCCGATGCAGAACACAACCGGTACCGTCACCCTGGAACACAGTGTTTTTTATAAGGCAAACAGAGGACTTGGAGAGTGTGAAATTTTGATGAACAGCTTTGCAAAAGTAGCGATCTGTGAGTTCTATGGTTACGTAACATATCGAGCTCGCGCGTGGGGTTTCGAATAGCAATACGGTACCTCAAGATCAAATGCGCTGTGCGCACCTATGCCACCCTGCAGCAATCGATGTTTGCATTTCAGAAACGCATCTGTATCTTGTTTCCGTTTTTTTTTTTTTTTGTGAGAGCATTTGAATTAATTTGAAGTTGACTACATATTGAAATGAGAGTTACACATAAGGTGAGCTGGTGCACGACGTATTAAAAAGAAATCAAGAAACGAAGCAAAAAGAATGAAGAGGACAATCCCGACGAATTCCGAAAAATATACTTTGTTGTGTTGGTACTCTTCTCGTTTTCTCTTGTCTGCGTTCCTTATGGCTGCATATGTATTTATCGCAGTATTTAGTACTTCGTCGCTTATTTATATATAAATTAACATTCAAAATAAAAACGCATGAGGTAAGTTACATATACAAATGAGACATGGATAGTTTTAAACCAGACTTGCCGTTTGCCATAAAAATATAATATTTTTCAAACTTTTGATGTTTGACAGAACTACATTTCTCCGAGCCTCCACACCCTTGGGCGGTCCGGGTTTGTTTCACGATTATTAATTTTATATTTAGGACCCTTTTCGACGCACTCTCATAGGGCTGTTTTAATAGCCACAGTCAGACGCGTAACTGGACCATCTAGCATAAAATAATCGTGGGACAATCTAAAGCTCCTCATGGCCACACATAGAAAAGTTAAGGACCTACTACACAAAGTATTTCAAACGTCAAAATATTGCTTTCAAATATTAGTTGTGGTTGTTTTTTTTTTGTCACGTTCTGTCTGAATTTAAAACAAGCTACTGAATTATATCACTTCCAGTTTACTTTTTCTTCGTTGATTTTTTGAATGAATTCGAATAATTTGTGTATCTTTTTGTTATGGGATATTACTATGCTATTTCCTTGCAGTCATGTATACTCTGTTTGCGCATGTTTATATGCGTGGAGAAGCCAAGCCAACGGAGCCAATGGAGCGTGTGGCCTCGGTCTAGGCACGCGTGTCGTGCCGGCGACGTGAGGAAGCAATCCCATCGAGCGTAGACGGGTTCCAAGATCAGCGGCTATCAAGGTCTGGCTGTCAGCGGCAGGTTTCAGCACATCGCTGTCAAACATAACACCGTGAATTGCCGCTAATCTCGCAACCGGCCGGCACGCGACGTGAGTGGTCACTCTCGCTGCCGGTATGACGATCGCCATAGCCCGAGGCCACGCGATCCTATGGCTCTTTTTGCACCACTATACTTACCGAATAAAAAAATATACGGTTTTGTTCGGGCTATTGCAACATTGTGTTTGTTTTTAATTCGAGATAATCGAATATATCTAAATTAAAAGTATGATTTAACGCATTCAGCGAATAAATAAAGTGACTCGAGGGCTCACTTCACACTAAACCGAACGGATTCCTGCCTGGTGATTTCTTTAACAACGATAGCTGTAAATGGGAACCTCCCGGTAAATGGCATGGTCGTCCTTCGCAAAAATTATCTGTGGCGTCATAAATGACGCGTTTGCTCCCAGCCGTCGCCACCCCTGCCACTGGGTTTATAAGAGAAAAACATTTCCCGTCCGTTCAAACCGGATTCGAAACCAGGGCTGCTAGTATGACAGCAATCACTTCCTCTATAATCAACCGCTCTACCCACTGAGCTACCGAGAGGACATATTTCCGTCAGTTCAAGGCGGTAAACGGGAAGAAATTGAGAGAAAGGAGGAGATGAGAGCGAGAGCGCGCGGAGACGGCAGAGTGCCCGACCTCTAACTGAAGTGATGTAGATGCAGTAGATGCACAGCCAGTTCGCTTCGCCTCTACTCACTGTTCGAACGCTTTCAAACGGAAACGCCGGACGTCGGAACGCCGGCATTCGGCTTTCGAACCTGTTCGAAGAGTGACTGACACAAAAGGCAGTTAGCTTTGTGTCCACCCAATAGTGATCCTAACCAGAGTTTGGTGGTCCGATGTCCCCACGCGCTCTCGTCTCCTCCTCTTTTTGAGTTTCCACCCGTATACATTCCATTTTTTCTGGCTTCAGTAACGCTTCGGCGTCTCGTGAACCTCGAGCGCGCACGCGACTCCATAGCACGGCAAGAGGCAACGAACTCGTGCTGGAGGTTGGGTGTTCGAAAGAGACGTTGTTCCTTCATCAAGATTCCCACATTGTCCGAAGCGTTCACACTACAAAAAAAAAAAAAGGTTGTATCCTTTAGACTTTTTGTCACATATACAACAGCCCTGAACTTCAGTTGGACGTACCGCGCACTCACGTTCAACCGACGCTACCAACTTTCACGAGCGGCTTGATATCCGAGTGGTAAAACTTATTAAAATAGCCTAAAAGAAGTTTAACTCAATGTAAAAAAAAAGTCGGGGTTTTATTGGTCCTATTGCAAAACCGCAGTGTTTTTTTTTCGGCACTTTTCGATGCGTACTTAAGCTGTTTTATATCTTACATCGCACCGTCATCAAGCCTCTCGTAATAGTTGGGGCTCTCATCTTGACGTCAATGCGCTTGACGGCGAACTGAAGTGCCGGGAGTTCCACAGCTGAGCTAATCTAGTAACTTCAAGGTTAGCTCAGTTTTGGAACTCTCACGGAGGAGGGAATTCCCCCTTCACCCCCTACAGTACGCCTCCCGTCGTTTGAACCTCCATCTAGATTCCCATTTTCAAACTATGTGTTCCCTAAAGTACGGTGAAACCCCATCTGGACGCAGTTTTTCAAAATATGTGCATTACATAGAATACCCTGCAGTTCCCATAGCAGCCGACCCCGAAGCGGGGGCGCCTCGGACGACGGGGGGGCGGGCCGTTAGGGGATTTATGTGCACTGGTCATGGAAGAAGCATTTAATTACATCACTACGGGGAATACATCCTACTCCGGTCATTTCCGTTAGACGGCGCGCCTACAGCGCCAATATTTCCCCTGGTGGTTGGGACGTCTCGTCGTGCCGGGTTTTGCTCTAAAATTGTTTAGGGAACAAGCTACAACGCATGTTGAGCAAACACTTTTGGGCGTTTCCAGATAAGATCATACGGAGAGTTTAGTGACTATTAAATAGGACCTATTTTTTAAATGATTTTCAAAATAATGCATATTTAGTCAAATGTCCCTATGTGAGCAATTCTTGTAAATTTTCCCCGGTAACCAGGAAAACAATATTTTTTTATTGAAAAGATGAACTATATAAAAGGCAACACGCTGGCAAAGCTTGAAGACCTTAGCTTTTGTAGATATGGAGAATAAAAATCTTCTATCCAGAACGTTACTGAGCATTCTACCGTATTTGGGATTTTGTTTCTCAAAATAGCGACCCTAATACTCGGTCATTAATACGTTTTGTCAATCCTTCCTATGCCTAATTTGTCAGTAAATATTTCTAGACCCGTAGCCAGAACAGTTTTTCGGGAGAAGCTAGCCGCCCAAAATGCCAACATCGTGCAATACGCAAAACACTCACGTGACTGAGAGGGTGCTTAAAAATTGTTTTCGCAAATACTTTTTTTTCAATACAAGGAGTGCTTTGCTCCTCTAAGCACAAAGCCAGCTATTATATATATATATATATATATATATATATATATATATATATATATATATATATATATATATATATATATATATATATATATATATATAAATGAAAAATGATCACCGGACATGGTTGTTCGATCTTATCTGAAAATTCCAAAGGTCTGCGGCGCGCCTTTCACCCACCGGCGAGAATGCCTGATAACCGCCGCGACGTTTATGGAAATAGGTGGCGCCTTACGCCGCTCACAATTAAACACGGCAGAACCCAAGGTTCCTGTTCGTGCAAACATTCAAACTGTGCCAAACCTGTCTGCGCCGAGGCCAGTGTATTATCAGGGAGTAGGATGCATTCCCCCTGGTAAGGTATTGGAAGCGTCTATGGGAAGTTTCGTGAGGTATAGTAAAGTTAACTGTAGTCGACACCAATAAACCGGTCTCATTAGCTAGCCTGGTTACGGCAATGCTGCAGCGGAGCATTAAGGGAACATTACTCTTTTTGCACCTGCACCGAACTGGCTGGAGGCCAACTAAGGTGACAGCGGCGTGACGCATGCGCCAAATGCTCGTTCAGATTGCTTTGTTTGATCTGTAGTCACTGCCAGAGTGAAAACACCAGGGCGTGTCTTTCGAACGCCCGGCCTCCAGTGCGTGTTACATGCCTTCCGTCGTGCTTTGGCTGCGAGCGCGCGAACGAGGTGCACGGGACGCCGAAGCGTTCTGAAAGGTAGGAAGCTGACGCTGGAGGCGAGACAACTGAAGCTCCTCCTTCTCGCTCTCACCTCGTCAACGACTACAGTAACCAACGTTATTCCGTGCTACACAGTCAAGGCTAGTGTAGCGTCCAAAGTGCTGAAGCCCCGCACTGCCGAGCACGTGGCTCCGTGTAGCGTCCAAAGTGCTGAAGCCCCGCACTGCCGAACACGTGGCTCCGTGTTGCGTCTCATTCGCAGGCTGTCCCGCACTTTGACAGAGTTGGAGCACTGCGGAAGCTACGCTAGCCTCGACAGTGCAGCACCGAATAGTTGACGCCAAGAGCAGATCAAAGTCAGATGACGAGTTTTGTCCAACACCTGTCGCGCTTTCGCGCCACGTCTGCTAGGTGAGGCTTGCTACACTATTGCCCGCCCTATGGACAGAAGCGGCGGAACTGTTGGAATGCTGGACACACATTGCCTGCGGTGTAAACTGATATTATTGTGGGTACCGTGGTAAACTTAAATATTGAGCAAAAACTTCGCTCAAAAAGAGCGTCCTTCGAAAACGGTCCTTCTTGGTTGCCCGTGGAGACGTGGCGGATGGTGGCATAGGGAATGCTATCCGTCCGTACTTGCTCGCGTGCCGACAACGGAAAATAATTGTTTTCAAACGCCTCTTCTGCAGAGCTTGTGTACTGATAGATCTAAGGGCGTCGATACTAAAGTTCGTCGACACCCCTTAGTGCCAGCACGTTCATGTGCACGGCCATCTGAGCGGTCGATTTTGCACGCATTATAGCTAGATTTCGAAAAATCCGTAGCGTAATCGAAGAATGCGAATTTGAGTTACGGCGGCGTAAGGAAGCTTGTATACACAAAATACAGATGAGGCACGGAAGCGAAATGGAGGGTGGTAGCGACAATGCCTTCAAACTCCCTAGAATCGTGATGGTGAGGAAGTGCAGATACGACAACGGAGCGACAATGATGGCGAATTACGAAAGCAGCGAGCTGCTGTTGCTGTGTAACACGTTAAGCTGTAACATGAATGCGCTTCGATTGTTTTTTGCAAAATAATACGGTAGTTATAAGTCTAATTCATCTGTATAATTGCTTACAGTCTGCTCACCTGATTTGTCGGCGTGTGACGGCTATTACAAAAACCAGGAACTTGTTGGCATCTTGTTGCACGACATTGTAGGCAAGCAAGAAACCACTGCGAAAACAAACACAAAATAAATGATTAGGGTGTGTTGTTTGTTCCTTAGCTTTCATCAGGAATGCCGGTTGGTTTTACAGCACTGTTCGAAATACTACAACAACATTGAGCTGTGCGTGGGAGAGCCTATACGGTCAATTATATATTTCATTTTTTTTAAACGAAGTTATGTTTTTTTTTATTTGCAGGTATTTGACGTATTTAACACAGTTGAAGGAAGGAAGTCGTAAATCTGATTAAATGTGGTGTGGGCTGGTACTTGTGGGAACTATTATAAAGTCTTGTATTCTTCCGACATTTTTGTGTAAGAATAAAATACATTGTTCTATTGTTTACAGAAACGTGCATAAAAAGCGTTTCTTGTTGTTTACCTTAAGAAAAAGAATGTATCCACACTCAGGAACGCTGACGAAAACACACAGAAAGACCAGCTGCCCGCCATCTCGAGGACATTGACAAACCGAGCTGAAAGTATACAAGAGATCACTAACATTATTAGGAATTTGCGGTAGGAAATATGTCATTATAACTCCATCGCGCCATGATAAAAATTAAAACAAGATACCTAAAGTTTTATTAGAAATATTAAATACGGGTAGTATCATATCATAGCAAAACCTCAATCCACAAAGTTCTGAACAATTGACAGTAGGAATATAAAAATTAAATTTGAGTTACACTTTTAGTACTGGCATACACATTTGAGCTAGCAACATACTAAAGATACTGACTTGTGTGCCTTCTCTCTAAAAGTCTGCACAACTTCTTGAGAGGTCTAACTATATTAGGTATGCGGCGTCTGCTACAATTCATGTTCAAAACATACAATTCCGCAACTTTTCCGGGCATTAGAGGAGCGCCAGAGCTACATTTTGGTATCAGAATAGAGCAATGTACTTAGAACCATATTTAGCGTTTACCGCTATGTTTACGTATATAACGGAAGAGAGGTACACATATATGTCGGGTGGCAACAAAGAAATGCCGGTGTTGTGGTGAAATGAGGATAATCTATTCAAACATTTCATTAGGGTGTCATACATTCCTTCAAATCATAACAACATAAGAGTATGGGTTATTTCAAATTTCTTCGGCTATATTTACATATTAATTAAGAAAAATATTACCACGCTGACATGGTGTCTATAACGCAGCACCTACGTCTGCTGCCATTACAATTATTACTAATTACAAAGATGTCTATTAGCGGACACAATCGGCGCCAGAAGTTCTGGCAGCCCTTTTAGTACCCAAGTTGAGGGTAGAATGACGGTCGAGATTAAAGGGACACTGACAGGGTATTTATGCTCGCCGAGGTTTCTATTTGAACATGACCGAAAAGAGCCCGACTACCCGAACACAATTTGTGGCTCGATATTGGCATTCATTCTATCCGAAAAAACGGCAGTCGAGAATTGGCCGGTTTCAGTCGCGCTCACTTTCTTTTACACGATCACGTGTCGTTCAAACGGATCCATACCAAATGTATTCAAAGTCATAAGCAATCTTAGGAACACATTCAATATTAAAAATAGAAACGATTACGAACCCCAGTTTCTGTGGCTTCCAAGAAGTGGCAAATACGGCTATCAAAAACATCGTTGCACATAATAGAGCAAGTAGATGTACACGTCATTCTCAACATTGCGGCGTACCGCGGCCTCGACGATGCAATTCTGGTGCAGGACTATGGTTTAGCCGAATGAGTAATGCAGGAACGCCGACAGAGCGGTAGGCATTGCATCGTTTTGTTCGTTTTTCTATACTCACTCTACTTCTTCATCATTCTCTTTAGACATAACATTTACCCCATTTTTAAAAGGGAATGCATATGTCACATCAGCCGAGACAAATGGAGTAGTAATAAAATAATGAAATTAATCAGTTAACCAGAACCCCAGATCGTGAATGGCACTGTACATAACACAATCTTCAAACTTCATGGAGTTCGTCGCTGTCCGCAACTCCGACGAAGGAGTCGCCGTTGCTGTCGGTACGTATCAGGGTCATTTGGCTGCGACGTCAATCAATGGAAAGTCGTGTGGCTGGAGTGCACACCGTAATGGGCTACACAAAGGTCACAGGCGACAACCCGTTGACCTAATCTGATAGTAAGTTAAGGCAGAACCTGACATGAAACTTTAGGAAGCTAGCTTGCGTTCGAAACTTTTCCATCTAATAGCACGAATGCGTTCCGTCTTTGACAATCCATAATTTCTCTTGCATTTTGATAAGGAAGATTTCCTTTCGCAAGATCTCCCGGCAGCTTCACAGGAGCAAAGTCGACTAGCTGAAATGCCGGCATGCGTGAAGAATCAAAGGTGTGAGTTCATCTGTCCCGGAGTGGAGTACTTGGGTTAGATTTTGTCAGCCGTAGGAATACGCCCATCTCAAAACAAAGTGGAACAATATGAAACATGCCAGAGAACTACCTTCATGATCTACAAGCGTTTTTGGGCATGGTACAATATTACGCGAATTATTTGCCCGGGTTGGCAGAACGTTCCGCACGGCTGGACACACCGCTCAAAAGGGTGTTCCTTGGCAGTGGAACTTGCCCTACGTGGAAGCATTTAATGACATAAAATATCGTCTGTCATCCATGGAGACTCTCGTTCACTTTGACCAAAGTGAGAGAATCTACCTGACAGCTGATGCGTCATCGGCTGGCGTTGGAGCTGCCATCGTTCACAAGATAAGAAGAACGAAACGTCCAATCGTAACGGCATATATAACGTTAACATCAGCAGAAAAACGATAGGCCCAGATCGAGCGAGAAGCTCTTGCACTCTTTTTGGGGTGAATAAGTTTCACCAATATGTCTGGGGAACAACGTTTGTCCTGTACACCAATCACAAGCCATTGACAGCTAATTTGGGCTAGTAAAAGGAATCCCTGTGACGGCTGCCAAGAGACCAACGATGGCCTTGAGTCTGCAGAGGTACTCGTACAAAATAAAATACATGCCCAAATCTTAGTTTAGAAACGTGGATGGCTTGTCATGACTACCTCAAGGACCTGACGCATGCAGTGCCCAGTGTTGTGAGCTTGATTTTTTCAGTCATCTTGGCAATCGTTGACTAAAATATGACCAAACTTCCAGTCAGGGCATTAGACATCGCGGAAGAAACAGCCGAGGACAAAACACTGTTGAAGGTCTACCGCTACGCAGTGGAAGGAGGGCGGTCAGTTTATCGAAGCGCCAAAATACAACCCTACTCATTCAGGCAGTCAGAACTCACGGAAGTAAACAGCTGTCTTGTTTGGGGTTTGTGCGCTGCGATTCCTCCAAAGTTTGACAGCGTCTAGTGGACCTAATTCATAAAGAACATCCAGGACAATCGAAGATGAAACTGTTTGCCCGTTCTTATATCTATTGGCCGAATATGGATAAGAATATTGAGGTGAAGAGTCAAGCATGCGAAGCATGCGCTTCAGTCTGCGATCGGAAAGGGAAAGTTTCTGCTACATCCATAGGAAGTCCAAGAACGACCTTGGTATCGAATTCACACCGACTTCGCAGAATACTAGAGCACCAGGTATTTGGTAGCAGTAGACGCCTACCGGAAGTGGCCTGAATTCTCTCTTATGCCATGGACACGAGCAGAACCAACTGTCCAATTGTTCAAAGACATTGTTTGTCGTTAGGGACTGCCAAATCAGGTGGTCAGCGACAATGGCCCAAAGTACACTAGCGCCGCGTTCAAGAATTTCCTACAGCAGCAGGGCATCCAGTACATTCTAACACCACCTTACCATCCTCCTCAGTCAAACATATTGGTGAAGAATTTTGTCAGAACGAACGAAAATCCAAGAATGGGGAAGAAAAGGAAGGACTGAGAGAGTGCCTTCAGAAGTACAGGGCAACGCCCCATTCCACAACAGCACAGCCTCAGTGAGACATGCCAGACCAGCGACACCATAGAACAAAAATTGGAAGTCATCAAGCCTGATGTGTCGACCGAATAGTTTTCCGGTTGCACTTCTCAAAAGACCAACTACTACAAGAAGAGTCGTGAAAGTCGTGAGCGGGCGTTAGAGATAAATCAGAAAGTGTTGATGTAAGATAGGCTAAAGAAGAACCACAGGAGCAACGTTGCTCTCACCGGTCAAGCGGGCCGGGTCCTGTTTGAGATAAAAACAGAAGAAAACAAGCGACAACGGGTAGTAGCAGATCAGCTCAAGAAAAGAATCCGCAAAAAGGATTGGATAGCGACGTATCTTCCAGTTCCGGTGATCAAGATAGACACAGCTGATCGACCGCCAGTTGTATCCGGTACACCAATACAACTGTCGAACCATCAGTAACTACAGATATTGCTACTGCGGTTCGTCGTTATCCCACCAGACTACGCAAGACACTTGATCGTTTCACGTCAATCTGAGAAGAGAGGAATGTAGTAGCATAGCCAGCGTCGCCAGACGACGACCAGGAACCGGAGGATGGTGCAGTGAGCGCTCGTGACGTTGATATGCTATCCCGGTGCTCGCGAAGAGCAGCCATGCGAACGCAGCGCTTAAACCGGTAATAAACGTACACTCTAAAAAATGTCTGCGCGTTTAGTTACCCGCAAAACTCCCAAAGAGTCAATCTCTTCGATTTACGAAAGCAGATCAGCGAATGATGAGGCGGAACAACCGTTCAGACCTAAAAATGAAGTCTGCGCTGTGGCATTACGCAATGCAAAGCATTATGCCTGCAGTGCGTAATGCAACAGCGCAGACTTAGGTTTGAGGTGTAAACGGATGTTCCGCCTCATCATTAGCTGAGTTGACTTGGTAGGTTTCAGAGATTGGCTCTTCGAGTGTTTTGCGAGTAAGTTGACGCGCATGCATTTTTATGAGAGAACCTATAGGCACTAAACGGTTTCGTATGTACTCAGCTATTCTCATCACCGCAGTGGTTGGACACGAACCACTACATGAGTGTCCGCCGATACGTTGATTTTCACGAGCCGAAGTCGAGTTTTCACGCAGTTATCTTTTCCAATTCATGAGCCGCGTTCTACTGTCGTCAGGTGGGCGGTTTCAATCCCGCAATTGCGTCATCAAGCTTTGCGAAGGGAAGACCGAAAGAAATAGTCCCCTTTTATCCTCGCGATTTCACCGCGACAAAGAAGCTCTTGAATCAGTGGCGGTCTGCGCGAGAATACCTGGGCCAGACTAGGACCAGTACGCCTCTCTAAAGTCATGAACATTCTAACCCTATATCCTTTCTTGAGCCGTGTATTACCAGCAGACAAACGTGAATTAAAAGAGTTTAATGGTTGCAATTGTTCCTACCTCTGAGTCTAGTCACTGTGTTCACTAATCCTTGTGTCTTTCCTAATGTGGAGCGTCGTGGAGAGAAGCCGGAGTGCCGGTAGTATGGTGCAACATTTCCTTGTAACTAGGCATCGCACATACTTGCAGAGAGCATGACGCTTAACAGGTGGTGGAATTTGTATTTTCTCGTGCTTCTTCCTTGCCTTCAGTGCCCATTTTTTATAAAGTCATCCTAATTAATGAATTTTAAGTAAAGCTTCAACTTATCATCTCGTACAATGTGTAACAGAAACATTTTTAAATGCAGCGCATTGAACGTATCGCTTTTCAGAAACGCTCGTATATCATGAATGCTAGTTGACTGTGGCATGTTCCATATTGCTTTCACTTTGTTTTGAGATGGGCGTATTCCTACGGCTGACAAAATCTAACCCGACTACTCCACTTCGGGGCACATGAACTCACACTGGTCTTTCTTCAGTGCGAATATATATTCCTTGAGCCGTACAAGAATGAGCTCCCAGTTCATAATGTGTTGCTCGTTGGTTTTCGCGGTGACAATTATATCATCTAGGTAGCATGCCACGTTTTCCAGGCCAGAAGTTACTTGTTCCATAGTCCTCTGGAAAATGTTGGGCACTGATGATATGCCAAGTGTCATCCGGTTCAATGGGAACAATCCCTTGTGTGTGTTGATAACGAGATACTTATCTGCCTCCTCGTCCAACTCCATCTGTAGGTTAGCCCCGACTGATCCAGTTTAAAGATCTTCTGTCCTCTGTTGAGCTTCGAGAAAGGTTCCTCAAGTTTTGGAATCGGAAAGTGTGCGACATAACTGGGGATAGAAAGTCACGCTGAAATCTCCACGCACCCTCACGAATCGAGTTTTCTCCGGGACAACGACGAACGGAGTTACCCACTGCGCTGTTTCCACCGTAGTGAAAATTTCATTTTCAACTAGCCTCTTGAAGTCAGACTCTACCACTTCGCGTAATGCAAACGGCAGTGATCGTGGCCCCACAAACTTGGGGAAGGCGTTCTCCTTGAAATGAAGTGTAACCTTGATCTTCGTGTTTATATGCCAAGCTCATTTCCGAATAGATCTGCACACTTAGTTCGCAACTTCTTGAGGCCTTTTTCGTTCTCATTGGCGCGAAGAACAGGTTGTTCAGGTCCAGTTTCAGCGATCTGAGCCAGAATCTCCCCTACAAGTATATGTGAATATGTGGGGTTCTGCCGGGCACTTTTAGTGTATTAGTAGGAATATGAAGTGAAAGATAAGTGCCAAAGGAAAGGAGGGGAACAACGTTTCGACCAAACGGTCTTCTTCAGGTAAAATGGGAGATGACAGAACAGAATAAGAATACCGTATATACAAAAGGCAAAGGTAACACGTGACAAATGTGACGTTGTGGCGAAAGAGAGGGAGGAGGAAAAGTCGTCAAGTAGGGTACGAGGTTTGAAGTCAACAAGTTGCGGAATGCGGGTGGGGGGAAGCTTATAGCCCCCACGTGACTGACCAAATTACTAAAAAAAAAAAGAGAGGAAGGAGCGGGAAAAAGGAGAATGTTTAATAGCCGAAAGAAAGTTTCTTGTTCAAACCGGAAGGAAATTCAGTCTTTAAGTTAAAAATTAATCTGTTTTCTTCTTTTTTCCGTGAGGTGGGTGTATGAAAGCCTGATTTGATGACGCAAATTCGCATGTTAAGCTCAGAGTGATTTGTGGAGGAGAAGTGTTTAGATACGTGTGTGGAGAGGTCAGGTTTGAGTTGGCCCGCTCTTTCCAGTGTGACGAGTCTGCGGTGTTCTCTGAAGCGTTCGTGGAGTCGGCGGTCAGTTTCGCCGATATACAATAAGGTTGGACAGAGTGTGCAGGAAATGATGTATATCAAATTAGAAGATTTACAGGTGTGATTGTCAGGGATTCTCATTGGCAGGTTGGGAGGAGGGCCGGTGTGTTTGCATGTAAGGCATTTTGGGGCGCCGCACGGCGTGGTCCCGGGAAGTAAAGTCTGAGGTCTTATGGAACGGTTGCTGCGTACTAAAAGGGATCGTAAGTTGGGCTGTCGACGGTAAGCTAGCGCGGGTGCTTTAGAAAGAACTTTGGAGTCTACGAGGTGGGAAGTGGCGTCCATGATTAGTTTGCCGAGCCTAGGTATCGAGGGATGGAACGTGAAGATGAGGGGGTTGCACGGGGGTTTAGACCTTGATTGAGGAAATAGGGCGTCGTGACGCGAAATGTTAGAAACGCGACTGCTGGCATTGCGCAGAAGGCCGAGTGGGTAACCACGTTCAATAAAGAAGGTGGTCATCGTCTTAAGTTGATGACGGAAATCAATGTCGTCGCTGCAAATCCTACGGAGGCGGAGAAATTGTGAGAAGGGAATAGAGTTGATTTGGGATCTAGGGTGGCTCGAGGAGTAGAGAAGGTAGCTATGGCTGTCAGTAGGTTTATAGTGCACAGAGCTGTGGAACTTGTGACCGTCACTGGTTATTTTTAAGTCTAGGAAGTTGACAGAGGATTTCGATATCAGTGAGGTAAACTTGAGGGAGGCGTGGGCGTTACAAAGTGCTTTGGTGAAGCCGTCAACTACGGGAGGGGGGCCAAAACCAAAAATATCGTCAATATAACGACCGTAGAATTGTGGCGGCGGGTGTTGAAAGGAATTAAAAAACGAGTGCTCGACGTAGCCGACAAAAAGGTTGGCGAACGAGGGACCCATCTTTGTGCCCATCGCTACACCACATTTCTGGCGATAGAAAGAGTTGTCGAATTGGAAGGCGTTTAGTGTTAGAACGAGTTCGGCGAGGCGGATTACGGCGTGAGACGGAGGGTTTTGAAAAGGACGCTGATCAAGAAAATGTGCGAGAGCCTGTAGTCCTTCGGCATGAGGGATTACCGTGTACAGAGATGTGATGTCCATTGTGAAGAGGATAGTGTCGGGGGTAGGGGCCAGATTAGACAAGCGTTGGAGGATGTCTGTTGTATCTTTAACGTAACTGGGCAGGTTTTGTACAATAGGCTGGAGGACCGAATCCACAAAAGCGGAGATGAAGTAAGTGGGGCAGGATATGGCGGACACAATAGGTCGGCCAGGAGATCCTGCTTTGTGAATTTTGGGAAGGAGGTAGAATGAGGCGGCGCGGGGATGACGAACGATTAGGCGATTTGCAGCGGGGGAAGGGAGTTAGTTTCAATTAGGAGCTCTACGGTAGTTATAATTTTATCTTGGAAAGCGGCGGTGGGGTCGGAGGAAAGGGGTTCGTAAAAATCCGAAACGGAGAGCTGTCGGAGAGCTTCCTCCGAGTAGAGATCGCTACGCCAGACCACGACGGCTCCACCTTTGTCAGCTGGCTTAATTACGATGTCAGTGCGGTTTCGAAGAGATTTTAGAGCAGTAACTTCCTGTGGGGTTGCGTTGCGGGATTTGGAGATTAGGTTCCTAGAAGAGTTGGCTAGAATACTACGGCATGCTTTGATTGAATTGTCGGTTTCGGGGTGTTTGGCGGGAGGCGGGGTCCAGATGCTAGTTTTCGGGTTCAACCCCAAGAATCCGGGACATGCCGCCGCTGGCAACTTACGCCATGTCTCGGCAGTCACGTCGGCGCCCCAGCGTAACTCAATGGGCAAAAAGTTTTATTTTTGTAATTCGTTTAAAACTCCACAAATTTGATTGCACTCGGGGGGCCATAATATTGGTCTAATATCCCACTTATTTGAAGAATTTTAGTGCCTCACGACCATTATATTTCCTTCCCGAATCAACAAACCGAATTCCATAGACTCCCATTGAAAACGAGGCCATGGCATTCAGCTCCCAGGAAGAAAAGCTTGTAGCCACAGGAGCTTGAAGTCAAATGTGATCGCTTTATAAATCTTAGCTTTAATTGATTCCAGGAGAGCATTTTGAAATTCACGCTCAATTCTGAGTTATCTAGGTCTAAAGCTCTCTAATAACCGAGGGCTGGCAATAGCGTTAAAACATGGTTGGGTCAGCAGAGATCTCACGCCCAAAATATTTCGCAAATCTTTACTATTTTAACGAATGAAATATCTATTTCCGATGATTGCACCCTGGTAGCAAGATCTTTCTTTTCGAAGGACAAATGAATTCATTTTAGCGCCATACATGTCGATAGCAATTATGGACCAAGAAGAGATTTTGCGGTTCTTGTACCATGCCCAAATCCTAGTAAAGAAATCTACGCCTTTACACAATTTCGGACTCACACACTTCTGGGAGCTCTAGGTGCTTCCTCTGTACTTTTCGGGTGGTTCCGTGGCCGCCCACCAAGAAAAACCGCACTCGCCCGTGATCGGCAAAAACTTGGCTGTCAGCTTGGACAATTGGACAACCTGTGATGCTTAAATGCGATATTATTTCCCGCGTGGAGACCTGGCGGAGAGGAACCCCCCCCGCGCGTTATGTTCCCGTGGCTCCACGGACCGTGTTCTTATGACCCCACGGATCATGGTCACATGACCTTGTGGACTCCGTTGGCCCACTCTTTAATTGTGGTTAGGTGGTTAATGTGGCGCAACGGACGATGGTCACGTGCCCCCGTAAATTATCGTCACGTGACCATGTCACCAACAATGGTGCAATATTTCTCATACGCGCGCTGTGCTTTTAATTCTTTGGTAGTTCCGCCCGGCTCAGGAAGCCACAGAAATCGCCTGAGAACATCGAATTTTCGTTTAGAATGTAGCTGGGTATGTCTAGTTTCATATTCGAGATGAGAATTTTGATATTTAAAATAATTATTTTTCTGTATTTTTCTAAATTCCCGTCCCTGGCTCCGAAAGCCGCGTCTCTTCGCCCTGGAGACTAAGTCCCAACGTTTTTTTTTTGGCAGTTCCGCCCGGCTCAGGAAGCCACAAACATCGCCTGAGAATATCGAATTTTCGTTTAGAATGCAGCTGGGTATGTCTAGTTTCATATTCGAGGAGAGCATTTTGATATTTATGATAATTATTTTTCTGTATTTTTCTAAATTCCCGTCCCTGGCACCGAAAGCCGCGTCTCTTCGCCCTGGAGACTAAGTCCCAACGTTTTTTCTTTGGCAGTTCCGCCCGGCTCAGGAAGCCACAAACATCGCCTGAGAATATCGAATTTTTGTTTAGAATGTAGCTGGGTATATCTAGTTTCATATTCGAGGAGAGCATTTTGATATTTATGATAATTATTTTTTAGTATTTTTCTAAATTCCCATCCCTGGCACCGAAAGCCGCGTCTCTTCGCCCTGGAGACTAAAGCCGCTTTTACATGAATGCGACTTAGTCGCATCGAATCCAGTTGGCGCATTCGATGCGGTCATGTAAACGGCATAATGCGCTAGAGAAGCGCATCGCATTCAAGTCGCCAGACAGAGGGTGGATTGAGATGGCGAGTGCGCATTCATTCAGCCCATGTAAACGGAGGTCGCATCGCATTTCGGAACGGGGAGGATTATGGGAAGGCGCAAGCTGCAGGAGCGAGTGAACAGCTGAGAACATGGCGGCGGCCAACTTCGTCGGCGGCGGCGGAGAGCGGTTCCGTGTGGTCGCCCGCAGTTCCTCCCGAGAAGAAACGCGAGCTTTTATTGACAAACTAAACGAGCGGAATATCACTGAGCTGCTCGGAGAGGGCGGCCCCGTCCAAGCCTTGCGAAATACGACTTGCGTGTCCAAGGGAGTGCCTAGAGGTTTCGGCGCAAACACGAACGACGCCGAGAGCTCCGAGCACTGCATAGTAGCGCAGAACGAGCAGCTCCTACCTCGGTGCCGTCCCTGTCAACGCCGGAGCCTTTCGGCCTCGGGGTCCGGTCGTGATTGGCAAGGTATGGCGAGACGAAGTGCGGTGGCGTCCTCAGAGCGGTTCACAACGATCTCGATCGCTCGCCAGGTCGTTCGCACGCACGTCGCCTCCGATTTAGATTGGCCCAGCGGCCCGACCTGGAGCCCAAGACGTTTGGGTTTTGATGTTTCTACCGTCTCGTAACTCCTTGCACAGCATCGAAGACTGCGGGCACGATATTTATTTCAAGCTCGCCGAAAGCGTCGACGCCTTCACGAACCTCACGTGCGATGCACCGGAAAACGTGGTCACGTGATGCGGCCGGTGCCGGAAACGCAGCTTTAACTTTGAGCTTTGACACGGCGTGGCGCCACCTTCGCGCAGGGCTTGGTGCGCATTCATGTAAACGCTGCCGCGTCGGCTTCTTTCGGAGGACGATTCGAGTCGATGCGCTGAAGTCGTATTCATGTAAACGAGGCTTAAGTCCCAACGTTTTTTTTGGCAGTTCCGCCCGGCTCAGGAAGCCACAAACATCACCTGAGAATATCGAATTTCCGTTTAGAATGTAGCTGGGTATGTCTAGTTTCATATTCGAGGAGAGCATTTTGATATTTATGATAATTATTTTTCTGTATTTTTCTAAATTCCCGTCCCTGGCACCGAAAACCGCGTCTTTTCGCCCTGGAGACTAAGTCCCAACGTTTTTTTGGCAGTTCCGCCCTGCTCAGGAAGCCACAAACATCGCCTGAGAATATCGAGTTTTCGTTTAGAATGTAGCTGGGTATGTCTAGTATCATATTCGAGGAGAGCATTTTGATATTTATAAGAATTATTTTTCTGTTTTTTCTAAATTCCCGTCCCTGGAACCGACAACCGCGTCTTTTTGCTCCGGAGATTTAAGCCCGAATGTCCCTGGGGCATCTGCGCCTGGTTCAGGAAAGCACAAAATTGCCTGAGGAGGTCCAGTCTCCACTATGGATACATGACGCTAGTCTGGGGGAGTATTTTTATATGTCATCTAATGCTGTTTTAGTGAGCTCCTCATTATTTCGCTCATTATAAATCTGACTATCTGGCGTGAACTAACTGCATGACCTGAAGTAGTTCCATGCCAAATTATGCAATTTTCAGTATCTCTTATTACACAAGGCCCGGGAAATTCGACTACCATCAAAAATCCCGGGCCCTCAGGCAATGATATACTTCAGGACTCTCGGGAGTTCGCACCCAGTTTTTTTTTCTCTAAGGTTCCACCAAGACTCAAACATTATTATGGACATCTTATTTTATCTATCTGAGTTTTTTTCCATTCGGTGGCGGTTGTGTATCACAATGCCGAATCAATTATCTGTAGAAGGTGAGGAAGAACCCGGGTGGGGAGATGATGTTTCATGTTTTACAAAGCAAAGACTGTGTCACAGGATTGACTGATATCTCCACCAGACGACTATACATATGCCGCCAAATGAGCTAGTCCAGACCCCATCGAAGAACCGACGGAGCGCGACATTTCTCATGTCGCGCTGCGCCCTAGGCCGTACACCCGCGCTAAGTGCGTGTACAGTCACTCGCAATATGAAGGGCCCATTCGTCGATGCACTTTATGGGGCGGCGCTTATTCCACTCTGTCCAGGCGCACTTTATTTTGAGCGACAAGAAAGATAAAAGTTTATTTCATTCTCTCACGTCAAGAAATATGGTCCAGGCAGAGGTAAATCCCAAAAAAGCCTCAAACTGCCTGGTCGAATGGGTCCTTCATATTGCGGGAGACTGTACATCCAGCTACAAGAACTGTAAGGAGGGAAAGTACGCGAGCGAGCTGGCTAGGGAACATCATTGAAAGAAAGCCTGAGACTACGACAAATAAAAATTGGGGGGACACTTAGGCTCCGCTTTAAGTGTATGGCGCGATAGCGCAAGGCCGGGTCGTCAGCGCAGGGGTGGAGGAGGGCGGAAGGGCAGGGGTGGCGGAGGAAGAAAGGGAAGGGGGTGGGGGTCGGGGGAATGGAGGGCTTGGAGGGGGTGGATGAGGGGAGGGGAGCTGGGGAGGGGGCCCTCCCACGGGGTCACGCCGCCCCCGACTGCTACTAAGGGAGGGCAAGGGTGGAGGGCAGGGGAAAGGAGTGGGGGTCAGATAGGAGTAGTGGTGGAGGGGTAGGGAGGTGTGGGGGGCAAGGGGAGGGTGATCCCATTCAACATCCGGGTCACGTGACCCGAGTGTTCAGGGAAGGGAGGGACCCGCCCACGAGGTCACGCCGGACGCGGTGACCCGGGTAACTCGACACGGGTCACGTGGCCTACGAAGTCACGCCGGACGCCGTCTACTACTACGCCGGCTTTTCCGCTGAACGGGAGCCTTACGCTATCGCGTGAAATAAATCCCAGTCTCAGGTTTTCTTACAAGACCTTGCCTAGACCGATGATACTTCAGTCATTTTACCGCCCAAGCATTAGTATGCTGTGTTTTTTTTTTCGAAGTGCGCTTGCGTGGGCTTTTCTCCTGGCTTATGCGCTTCTCGTGTATGCCTTTTTCTTTTTTGCTGGTAAACTACGGAACGAAACAAGTTTTCATCGATCTGTGATAATCCATAATGAAGGGTGTACACTTTTCCGACTGTTCTGACAAAGACGAAAACTCCTGAGTCACTGGGCTGTGGACGCGAATGCGACGTACACCCGTCTTCGATATAAATGTGAACGCCGGACCACCGACTGCTTCGTACTATCAGCGCCATGATGCTGGGGCCCGTGGCGGCTTGCGCACCTTATAGCGCGCTACGCCGAGATTCAGCGTGTGAATCAGCTCAGCTCTGCTGCTGCTCCCTGAAGAAAGTGCGAGAATTAGGTAGGAGCCTTTCGGACGTTATCAGGAGGCACTGCGGTGATTTGATAAAGTAACTATTTGTTTTTTCCTTGAATGCGGTCGCATTTCTTTCGGCTCATTCGGCCACGCTCATTTTTGAAAAGTCGAAGTGGCTTCTTTCATGATACGCTCGAAATATTTTCTTTTGTAAAAATATTTATCGCTATTACTGTTCACTCAATAATAAAGAAAACATCTGAGTTTTGATGAACTATACCGAGCAACGTCGGCGCTTTTTCACGGGCCAAATGCAATCTATTTGCCGTAAATGACGTGTGCACAGCGCCCACAAAACGTCGCACAATAGAAATCCACTTTCACGCTCTCTGCAGAGCGGAGCAGTAAAACCGAGGACAGTGTTCGATCCAAGCGCTTAATTTCGGTGAAGCGCCAAGCGCCGATAAGGCTCGATAGCCGCCACGCCCGCCGCGTCATGACGCGGATAGTACGGAGTGGTCGACGGAGGGTTATTTCTCATACGAAAGAGTTCCACAGCCCAGCGAACGAAGATGGTATCTCGCAGAAGGCTCTAATTTGAATGGCCCTATATACATTGGGGCCAATGTGCATGGGGTAGACCTTCGATCTTCTGTTAGTTGCCATCTTTATTTGGCTGTGGAGTGCATTTTGATCATGCGCAGTAGCTCTTCCCCCCGAAATATCGTACTCCGCACCTGCGTTTACAGTCCAGTCGTTCGGAATTTTTCGCACCAGAGATAAGCGTTTGGAAGGTGTATAACACGAAACAAGTAGCAGGTTCGAGGAACATTGAAGATGTAGACGATAGGTTCTTTCCTTCTACGGACCTTTTGTTCGTTGTTGCAGATCTAATATCCCGAGGTATGATGGCACATCAGCTGTTAGCTGAGTAAGAAAAAGATAGAGAGATGTTTATTTCCCTTTTTTTAAAGAAAATTGACTTAGTTGCAAAAGCGCGCTCAGTGCGCACACTGTCGATAGGGAAGGGGATCGGGAGAATACGGTGAAAAATATAGAAAGGTTGGGAGGTTTATAGACTAGGTTGGGAGGGATGTCTCAGCCGTCGTCCGCCCATCGAGTCGCGTTCGATTCGTGTTCACCCCTAAGTTGGCAGTGCGGTGGCAGCTGCGTGCTTGTTGGACTAGTCAACTGTCGGCCTTGCACCACGTGACCACCCTGCTCTCCACATACCACTCGCCGAGAGCGAGTTCAGGCGATAAGAGGCAGGCCACTGATTGGTCTGGCAAAACGCAGCTTCCACCGCACTGTCAGCTTAGGGGCGAACGGAGTATAGTACGATCCAACGTTCAGAACGCACGGCCCCTCGAACTTAGTAGATATGGAGCAACCTTAGAGCGAATAATAAATATGTTGCAACTGGGGTGGGTGGCAGTTGTGCTACAGAGTTAATGGAGAGCTTTAGCAGTTCGCTTTCTTGCCCTGATAACGGTACGATGCATGCCCAGGGCCGCCGGAGGGAGAGGAGGTATCGTTATCGGGGAAAAAAACAATCTGCAGTGAAAGGCGGAGCTTCCACTGCACTCTTGAGCTGTCACCCACCATAGTGAGCTTATTTACAAACAGACAAATAAATTGCTGACGTGCATATTCCACCGCATCACGGCCAAAGCTATAATTGTATCTTGTTAGCAACCACGCGCAATAAAAGCCCGGGGTAATCGCTGTGGATGACGCCTCGGCAGCTGCGCGAGCGCTCGTGCTGCGAGGATGCCAATCTACGGAGTCAGGGCTGCCGTCTCACGCTAGCGCAGCTTCCGTGGTTAGTCCATGTTAGCGTGAGACTGCGAAGTACTACTGAAAAGGTTGTGCGAGCGCGAGCGGCTAGCCTTGACAAACTCGACTGAAGTACTCTCTGCTCGAGCGCTCGCGCAGCCACCGAGGAGTGGTTCAAAGGAAACGGCTCGGGCCTTTAGCATGCATGGCTAACAATAGTCCATGCTGAGGTGAGACAAAGTTTAGCCTGAGCCAAGGCGCCCTAAGCCAGAAGACCCTCTGTAACAGGCTCCAGTGATAAGAGAAAGCCCAGCCGGAAACAGAGCACTTTTAGCATCGTTTTACCTTATGTCCGATGCACTACCGCCGGTGCGAGGTAGGAAAACGCATCGGATTCGGCTCGCGCTTCAATACTTCGTCTAACCTTAGCATGGGCTATTGTTGGTCGCGTGCTAAAAGCGCGAGCTATTTGCTTTCGACGACACCTCGGCGGCTGCACGAGGGCTCGTGTGGCTTGAACGCCAATCAAGGCTACCGTCTCGCGCTAGAGCGGCCTCTGGGGCCAGTCCATGCTAAGGTGAGACGAAGTATAGCTTTAACTTTGCTCGGTTTAAATTTGGCTTTTTAGCGACAGAGCAATAGTCTTGAGCGTTAGCGTATCACTTTAAAATGCACATTGGCTGCGGGAGAAGGAATTACACATTGCACGTCTGCGCTAGGCGCGCCCAGCTGTGACCTTGAAAGTTTCCGAGGTTCAGAGCTGTCTTGAGCGGGTTATCAGTGCTATGCCCTTACAGCATTACGATGTCTCCTCTCCGGATTCGAAGATAAGA